>LPNX010128050.1:273547-323262 GCA_001517045.1 Pseudotsuga menziesii
AGAACAGTGTCAGTTTTCTTGTAATCTTTACCACAACTATTTAATTTCTCATTTAAAGTTTTCACGGTCACGTTGGTCACGTTTTAACTCAACTCTTTCAAAGTCAGCAGGTTCAAGGTCAAATATCTTCTTTTCAAGATAATATGCAGAAACATCATCAGATTTATCAAATAAAGAGGAAAGAATTTGTCATACCTGAACCGAGCTATCTTCTGCCTCAATACTTACCTAAAGACTATCTGCAACAGTTTGACCAATGAGCCCCCTTGCTTGATCACTTTTAGCTTCCCATATAGCCAAATCATCACCAGCAGTAGGTGTCTTGTGTTTACCATTAACTAGCCTCCAAAGATTCTTACTCTTAAGAACATCAATCATCTTTCTCTTCCAGGAAAGATAGTTAGAACCAACTAATTCAGGAACATAAGCTACTTCAGAAGTCATAATGAGTGAAATTTTGTCAAGAAATAAGAAACCATAATACTGAAAAATGATAGAAAAACAGTGAAGAACTTTGAAAACGGTTACACTTTACTAATCTGAATCTGCAAAAGCATAGTTAGAAACACAGTAAAGAAAAGAGGAGAAACTTTCACTTACAACCTTATGAAAAACATGTACCCAAAAAAGCCCAGTCTTCTGTTTTGGCCGCGTAAGTGGATTCATAATGGTTGTTCCAATTCCAAAAACAGGTTATAATAACAAATTCAATAAGAAATGACCAAGTTACGTCCCTTTTGTATAACTGTCATTTTTATTACTGAAAGGAAACCCAGAAATGCCCAATTTTTTGTTCTTGTCACGTTGGTCGATCCAGAATGGCTATTCAAATACCAAAAACAGGTTATAATAAAAAAAATGGGTAAAAAATGACCAAGTTATGGCCCTTTTGTATAAATGTCATTTTTATTACCGAAATGAAGCCCTAAAATACCCAGTTTTCTGTTCTGGTTGCGTGGGTGGATCCATAATGGCGTTTCTAATTACAAAAAAGGTTATAATAAAAGTTACGGTAAAAACTGACCAAGTTACGACCCTTTTTATAATTGTCATTTTTATAATCAGAAGAAATATCTCCTTGAAGAGAGCCCCGAAATGATGTAGATCTACAGAAAAAACATCAAGAAACATTTGAAAAAATTCTGCAAAAATCTTACACAACAAGTTAGGGTTAGGGTAAAAAAAATGTAGAAATATGCCCAAATCTGAAGAGAAGCCTAATGGCTACCAAATAGAAAGCAAATATACAACAAAATGACAATGCTCAAATGATAATCGTTATTGATTGAAAGCTATAGAAGGTACTAGATCATAGCAACCTGCTCTGATACCATGTTAACATAGTAGAGTCAAGCTAAACTAGTTAACCTATCTAAGCAACCAACAACATATCATAAAAGATAAGAACATGAAAATAAAAGGACAAGAACATCAATATACGTGGTTCACCCTAATGGGTTACATCCACGGGAAGGTAGTCTTCTATTATCTCTAGAATGTTTTCTCCAATCTTAGAAGAGAGCAAAGCACAAATACCGCAAAGAATATAGATGATGTACAACAGTGTCACAATAGTACCACTACTACATCAAGAATACATGATATGTAGAGACTCACTTGACCCTATTATATACTAAGAGATGAGGAGGAATTACTCTCACATATTTCATGCGGGATAATATAATTCTCCAAAATAACATCTCTTAATACAATACCATGGACAAATACTCTACACAATTAAATACAACACCATATAACTATGGGTTAAATGTATTACTCTTTTACATAAGATTGCAGACAACTTCCGACATAATAAAAATACATTATTACCTTCCAAGGAATATAATATATTCCAACAACAACAAGGATTTAAGAGAGGTGCCACTCAAAGTAATCTCTACTTTAAAATCGAAGATGAGAATATGATCATTGTTGTTGTTTATGTAGATGACATCATATTTGGAAGTAATTTACAAATACTAAGTGTAAATTTACTTTTGAAATGAAGAAGGAATTCGAAATGTCGATGTTGGGGGAACTAACATTTTCCTTGGGGTAATTTTTTTTATCAAACAAACAAAGGAATCTTTATCTTTCAAACTAAGTACATCAAAGACATGCTTAAAATATTTATGATGGAAGACTCCAAACCTATTAGTACTCCTATGATCACATGTTGTAAATTCAGTAAAGCCGATGAGTCTCTGGAAGTGGATCATAACATGTATATATCCATGATAGGAATCCTATTGTATGTGACAGCTACAAGTCCAGATGTGATGCAAGTTGTAGGTTTGGTTGCTAGGTTCCATTTAAGCCCCAAAGAAACGCATGTAACTGCAGTAAAAAGGATTTTCAAATATTTTAAAGGTACTATGGAGTACGGGTTATGGTACCCAAAAGTCAAGACTTTATTTTAAAAGCATATACTGATGCAGATTGGGCAGGAAGTGTGTGTTATCACCCAATAGTTTTCCTATGGTTGTGGTAGGAGAATCACTGGGGTAACCATTTAAAACCAATATTTAGACTGTATTCTAGCCTATACAGTCAGAGAGGGCTCTCTCTTTGTCAGATGGTCATTTACATATACGTTTGGCTTTAAACAAGCATTCAGAAGGCTAGATTTATGAGGGAAACTGATTTTTAGGGTTTTGAAGAGTGTAAGACAAACAAATAGACAACACCATTGGGAAATGGATTCAAAACTTGAAACCTTCAAGGACTTACATCAAATAATGACTCATGATAACCTTCATAATTTGAGACAAAGTAGGTGTTAATATTCAATAAAATATCTTTGAGATATGGCAGGGGGAAATGAGAAGAATCCCAATGAGACAAAAGGCACCTATCTGTGGATGAATCTCCTGAAATGCCTTTAGCATAAGCAACAGTAAGATTGATAATTGAAATAGACTATCTAACAGAGGATGAATTCCAAAAAAATACCATAAACACAACCAAATGCATTATATGATGCAAGGAGCGCTTAACAGAGAATGAATTCCATGCATACAACTAGAAACATTTTAGCATAAATTACACAAACATGGAAATGAAGCATATAAGGGAAAACATAATGAATAGTGAACGCCATGATAAATCTCAGACATTCAAGGCATACTTTGCATTAATGCTCCCAAGATAAAGTGCAAAGCTACAATCCAAACGCATAAGGCTTCAAAATGAATGTCGAAACCCCTTTATTCCTTCATAGAGGTTACATTTATAGTGTCATGGGATCTCGAGACCAACCTCGAAACAAATCCAAATTTAGTTCTGATATAAGAATCAAACTTGCACACACAAAATCCTAACAAATTCCAATTTGATAGATTCGCCATGATCCCAAGCAAATCAGGAAAGCACGTTGGGATATGCATGATGGATAAAAATGGAAAACGCAACCTCTGGGACTTAGGCTCACTTGATGAAAATGACTGCTCAAAGGATCTTCAAATGACCTACAACAATTTTAATCCTCCTTGCCTCATTCACCTGTAAAATTGTTTTGGACTGTTGATCTGGATTGAAAATTGATATGAGTCGTTGAAAAGAAAATATCATACTCGATTTCAAAATTTTGCAACTTGACTTATCCGTTGCTAGTTCTCATTGCGAAATCAACTTGAGTTGTGGATGAAGAATCTGCTTAGATCTCCTTTGTTAATCCTTTAAGAACCTACCACATTCTGCATATTTCAAATGTTCATTTATCCACGCATGTTAGATTAACAGAATTCATCTCTGCCATAGATCTAATTCTACCTTTGATATGGGTCGTTGAAAGTTGTGGGGTCTACCAAATTTAGTTGATTTCAAAAGTTATTTTCTTCGTGCATGTTACATCAGTAGAATGGATATCGGTCATGGATCTAAAATCTACCTTGGTCTCCACTGTTAAACTTTGTTGGGCCTACCAGGTTTCACTTATTAGGAAATCTACTTATCCCATGCGTACGTTTCCATTTTCTGCATTGTCGATCCTAGGCAGACACTCTCTAAGCCGTTGATCTGAGATCAAGTTGCGGGCTGCGAAAAGTGGAAGTCAAGATTTCTGCTTTCACGGTGCTGAATTTTTATATTTCCGCTTTCCACCTTTATGCTCCCTTCCAGGTTGTTGATCTGTGCGGGAGCTCTCTAAACCGTTGATCTTGTAGAAAGTGGAAAGCATGATTCCAATATTTTCATCACCAGATTTCTGTATCTCCGCTTTTTTGATTTCCTCCTTTCTACTCCTTTTTGAGCTATTGATCTTTGGTGGAAGTTTTCTGGACCGTCGATATTGCGGATCGCGGAAAGTAGGATTCTAACTTTTTACGACCAAATTTCTTTGTTTCTGCCTTTCTGCTCCTTCCTTTATGCTCCTTTCCGAACCGTTGATATTTAGCAGAAGCTCTCCGGACCGACGATCTTGCGGTAAGTGGAAAGCGGGATTCCAATATTTTTATAACCAAACTTTTGTATTTCTGCTTTTCGATCTCCTCTCTTCTACTCTTTTCCAAGTTGTTGATCTTCGTCGAAAACTTTATGAACCGTCGATCTCGGACTGCAAAAAGTGGAAGTCGGGTTTACCAACTTTCACAACCGAATCTTTTAAGTTTCCGCTTTTCTGCTCCTGATTTTTCCTTGGAAGAAATGATTTATGGCCCTTGATTTTTCTTCGCTATGCATCCAAGTCGTCCATTCTGGTCAGCTTTTGATCTTGATCATATTTTTCATATTCAGGCATATTTATAAGTCTAAAACTCAGGATTTTTAATAATTTTTCTCTTCAAAGAACTGGATAAACCCCTTAGAACATGCAGAGTAATGTGATATGGAAAATTTTCAGACCTTACTCTTTATTTTACTTGTCTAAACCTTTGCAGGGGAATTAGTGCAGATGCCTATGTGAAAATATTCAAAATTTAGCACAGGTGCTAACAACAGCTCCAACTCGAGGATGCTATCCTCCTTGTCATGTAGCAAAGAACCCCGTAGACTAAGTACCTGATCCATTGGTTGGTCCCAATATTTTTCTAGAATCCTCAACATGCTCTGTAAACACAAATTGAACTGATACTGAAAACAAAATGAAAATTGCTAAAAAGAAATGCTCGCCATGTCGAGCTTATTCACACCTACTTACTGAGCGCCAATGCCCAATCAAGTAAATTCTGACCTCCAATGTATCCAATCAAGCAAATGATCCAATGATTGAGCTCCTTCATCATGCTTGATCAGAGATGAAGTACTTAGTGGCAAAAGGTTATGATGAGGGATCCGAGATTTACTGTAGAGACATAACCATTCATTATTACTACAAATATTTTCCACATATTCATCCACTGGATCATGACAACTTGCAAAATTTTCTATTATGTATCTTCCATGACAAAGTTGATCCATATATTCAGCCACTGGATCATAAAATCCATGACTGTCTTCAAATTTTTTTGTCATTTGCTTGCCCTAATAAGACTGCTCAAACTCTAACTCCACCTACACATTGTGAAACTGTTTTTCACAAGAGACTTGAAAATAATGCCCATGACATTCTTCAAATGGAGCATCAACAATCTCCTTTAAATTTTTTGAAGTGACAATTTGATTGTCTTTATGTGCTTCAACAGAAATATCATTCTCTACTTCAAGAAAATCAAGTGAAATGAACTCTTCTTCACATAGAAATTATGAATTTGAAGAGCATGAAGAGACATCCCATTTAGGACCCTCATCTTCCAAGTAGCCATCCTCATATTCATCATAGGTGGACTGAAATCTTCTTCACAACCACCACATACATAGTTTGTAACAAGTTGATTACATTCTTCATAAAACAAATTGTAACACTCCTCCTGTACAACACTAGGATGATTATCTTCTTGATCATAAAGAGAAGGATTGGAATGCAAAGCATATTCTACTTGTTCACCCTTCCCATTATCCATTCGTAAAATTCCATGACATTATTCATAACCTCGAGTTTTTGTGTTTGATTAGAAACTCTTAATATTTGTTTCAGAAATTCAAATGAGGCAAAACAAAATGGGAAACATATAATTTCATCCCGATGATTGTAATATTCATAAAAAGAAGGATTGGAATGCAAAGCAGACTTTAGTTATTTATCCTTCTCATCTTCCACCAGTAGAGGAGGATTTGTATGTTCATGTAAATATTCAGGTGAAATTTGAGTTTGAAAAACACACAAAGGTCCTTCTTCAACCATTAACTCTGAATCTGATTCATCTTTTAATTTAAACTGCAAAGGAACTTCACTGAATTCTTTGATTCCTTGGAGGAGGAAGGGGTCTTCTAAAATTTTGGTTTCTATTATGTTTCTCTTGATTTTCCGTGGGAGGTGTTCTATTGTCCATAGTGAGTCTCTCCATCAATGTTTCCATGGCTTTCATCATTGTGTCCATTCTGGCCTCTTGTGAGTTAGAGGAGGAGGGTTGTTCAGGCTCTCTTTCCTTCCTTCTTTCTCCCTCTTCCCTCCTTTTCTCTCTAGCAGTAGTCAGGTTTATCTCTAATTCTATGGAATCATTCATCATATCGATCTAGGGAGGCATATTTTCTTTCACTCAGCTGCAAGGTGAATTCACTGTCATACACTTTAGCATGTTGGATTTGGGCAGAACCAGGGGGAGGATTGAAATGGGCAAGGATGACATTATATAATTTCATAAATCTGTCAAAAAACTACCGGACAAATTCTCTCTCCCCCTATTCAAGGAATGGAATTGGGACAAACACTCCCTGGGGTCTTTCTTTTCTTCCCATTTGTTCTTGAAAGATTCTTCAAAAGCTTGATAGTTTAGAATAGAGTTATCTGGAATATTTGTGAACCATTTTCATGCCTCTCCAGCAAGACTTTGGGAAAACAGTCTGACTTTAATATCCTCATGGTCCACTTCCTCCATGTTTTTCCAGTCTGAAAACTATCCCAAGTGTTCCTCGGCTCAATATCTCCTCTCCCCATTAAATTGTTTTTGTTTTTGGGCGTATCCCTGGGGAATATCATGAAGAGCAGCAGGAAGAAGTATAGGGTAAAACCTTTTAGCCTTTCTAGGGGTGGTAGCAGGGGTTTCAATAGGAATTGAAGCTGGTGTGACATACAAAATCAATGTGTTGTGAGGAACGCCAAAGCTATGAAGGACTGCAAAACTGAATGATGAAGGTTGCTTAAGATCTAAAGTGGTGGGAAATAAGGATATGGCATCCAACTGATCTGTGGTAGTGGAGTTTAATGAGGCTAATTTAGAGGGAAATAGGGGGCATTCTCGATTAGACAAGGGTTGGAGATCCCTACCTAGAGACTAAGAAAAGGATGTAGTATCAACTGCAGCACCATGAGTTTTACAGGGATGATCACTGTTCTTTTGTGGCTCGACTAAAGGGTCTCGGTCAAAATCATATGTACAATATGAAGGGATACTTTTAGTTATTAAAGAAGGATATACAGGGGAAAATCCATGGCCTTATTTTGAGTGCAATAAACAATGGGAAATTCCTTTGACAAACTTAGGAAATGAAGGGAAAATTTTTACGAGAAAGGATAAGATATCTTGGAGAAGATTCACACTTGAGTACCTTATTTTTTCACCATGCCTTTCCATGTCTTTGCAGTGATCTCGTTTCCCCAGTAGAATAGCCATAGAAATTTTGAATACTGGATTCTTTGAAGGTGTAGTCTCCAGGTGAAAGATGTACAACCTTCCTGAAGTTTGAGTGTTGTTCACCATCAACAGATAAACCTGAAACTCTTTGCAACTTCTTGGCCATCGGTATTTCCATTGGAGTCGTTTTCCAAAGGATTTGAGTGGAGTCGCCAAAGCATATACAACCAATATGTGTCTATGACTGGTTGCTCAACCGGGTCATAGAACTAGAACAGTGTCATTTCCCCGAGGAGATAATAGCAATAGTCCCTGGCAATGACTCCAATATGTTATCACCCAATGATTTTCCTATGGTTGTGGTAGCATAACCATTGGGGTAACCATTTCAAGCCAATCTTTAGACTATATTCTAGCATATATAGTCAAAGAGGGCTCTCTCTTTGTCACAGGGTCATTCACATATACGTTTGGATTTAAACAAGCATTCAGAAGGCTACATTTCTGAGTGAAACCGATTTTTAGGGTTTTGAAGAGTGTAAGATATAGAAATAGACAACACCATTGGGAAATGGAGTCAAAACCTGAAACCTTCAAGGACTTACAAAAAATAATGACCAGTGATAACCTTCATAATATGAGGCAAACTAGGTGTTAATATTCAACAAAATATCTTTGAGAGATGGCAAGGGGAAATGAGAAGAAGCCCAATGAGATAGGAGGCACCTATCTGTGGATGAATCTCCTGGAACACCTTTAGCAGAAACAACAATAAGGCTGATAACTGAAATGGAGCATGTGAGAGAGGAGGAATTCCAAAACATTTACCATAAACACAAACAAATGCATTATCTGATGTAAGGAGTGCTTAATAGAGAACGAATTCCATGCATACAACTAGAAATGCATTAGCAAAAATTACACAAACATGGAAATGAAGCATGCAAGGAAAAATAGACTGAACAATGAACATCGTGATGAATCTCAGACATTCAGGGCATACTTTGCATTAATGCTCCCAAAAAAAATTGCAGAGCTACAATCCAAGCGCACACGTCTTCAAAATGAATGTCGAAACCCCTTTATTCCTCCATAGAGGTTGTATTTATAGTGTCATGGGCTCTTGAGACCAACCTCAAAATATAGCCAAATTTAGTTTTGAAACGGGAATCAAACCCGCACACACAAAATCCTAACAAATTCCAATTTGGTAGATTCACCATGATCACGAGCAAATCAGGAAAGCACGATGGGCTACGTGTGATGGATAAAAATGGAAAACTCGACCTCTAGGACTCAGGCTCACTTGATGAAAATTACTGCTCAGAGGATCTTCGAATGACCTACAACAGTTTTAATCCTCCTTGCATCTTCCACCTGTGAAATTGTTCTTGACTGATGATATGGATAGAAACTTGATCTGAGCCATCGAAAAGAAAAGCTCATACTCGATTTCACAATTTTCCAACTTGAATTATCCCTTGCTAGTGCTCATTGCAAAATCAATCTGGGTCCACCGTTCATACATTAAGAACCTACCACATTACGCATATTTGAAATGTTCATTTATCCTTGCATGTTAGATCAACAGAATTCATCTTCGCCATAGATCTAATTCTACCTTTGATTTGGGCCTTTGAAAGCTGCAGGGTCTACCAAATTTCGTTGATATCGAAAGTTACTTTCTCCATGCATGTTGCATCAGCGGAATGGATATCGGTTGCGGATCTAAAATATACCTCGATCTCCACCGTTAAAGTTTGTTGGGCCTACCAAGTTTCACATATTGGGAAATCTACTTATCCCGTGCACATGTTACCATTTTCCACACCATCGATCCTAGGCAGACACTGTCCGAGCCGTTGATCTGAGATCAAGTTATGGGATGTGGAAAGCGAAAGTCGATATTTTTGCTTTCATGATGCTGAATTTTTATATTTCCACTTTCCTCCTTTCTGCTCCCTTCCGGGCCGTTGATCTGTGTGGGAGCTCTTTGAACTGTCGATCTTGCAGAAAGAAAAAAGAGGGATTCGAATATTTTCATCACCAGATTTCTATATCTCCGCTTTCTGATTTCCTCCTTTCTACTCCTTTCCGAGCCGTTTATCTTTGGTGGAAGTTTTTCAGACCGCCGATCTTGTGGATCACAGAAAGTGGGATTCTAACTTTTTACGACCAATTTTTTGTGTTTCCACCTTTTCACTCTTGCCTTTATGCTCCTTTTCAAACAATTAATCTT
Source organism: Pseudotsuga menziesii (assembly GCA_001517045.1). Lineage (NCBI taxonomy): Eukaryota > Viridiplantae > Streptophyta > Pinopsida > Pinales > Pinaceae > Pseudotsuga > Pseudotsuga menziesii. The sequence continues at coordinate 283,394 of LPNX010128050.1, forward strand.
CAACGAAAGCTCTCGGGACCGTCGATCTTGTGGAAAGTGAAAAGCAGGATTCTAATCTTTTTATAATCAAACTTTTGTATTTCCGCTTTTCGATCTCCGCTCTTCTACTCTTTTCCGAGCCATTGATCTTTGGTGAAAAATTTATGAACCGTCAATCTCAGACTGCGGAAAGCGGAAGTTGGGTTTACCAACTTTCACAACCGAATATTTTCCTTTCAACTTTTTTGCTCTTTATTTTTCCTTGGCGGAAATTATTTGTGGCCTTTGATTTTTCTCCACTATGCATCCAAGTCTTCCGTTCTGGTCAGATTTTGACCTTGATCATATTTTTCATATTCAGGCATATTTATAAGGATAAAACTTTGGATTTGTAATAATTTTTCTCTTCAGAGCACTGGATAAACCCCTTAATACATGCAGAAACCCCATCAATATCCTTCAGAGTCATGTGATATGGAAAATTTTCATACCTTACTCTTTCTTTTACTAGTCTAAACCTTTGCAAGGGAATGCCTAAGTGAAAATTTTCAAAATTTAGCACAGGTGCTAGTAGTGTGGATGATCAAAAGAGTACTAGTGGAGTAACATTCTTCTTAGAAAATTGTTTGGTTTTATGGTTAAGTAAAAAACAATCTTCCATTTCACTCTCCACAACAGAGGCCAAATATATTGTTGTTGTGTCATGTTGCACCCAGGTCAGTTGGATGAAGCATACACTAGAAGACTTACTTGTGAAGTATGAGAACCCAATGGTGTGGAACGGTTGAGGAAGAAAGACATTTTGAGAAATGTCACAGTTAGGCAATCTGCATACCACATCCTATCTTAGATCTACTATCAGGAAGAAGCCCGATATAAAATAAACGGCTTAGGATGGTTGCGAAAACGGAGAATGCGAAAGCTCACGACTAGAATATTCATGAAGAGGCACAATCAATGAAACAACGCAATGGTGTAGAGATGTGTTTGTAAGAAGCGTTCATGTATTTATTAAAAGAATGATTGAAGAAAATAACTTGTCTCTGTGATTGCAAATGACAGAGTCCAATTAGTGAATAACAGACTGATAAAAATCGGTCTAGGGTGGTAGGTCAGTGCCGGGGCAGGATATAAGTCTGGAAAGGGTGTTGTAGCATCCTTGTCTATTTTAGCAGATAGAAAACTAGGGTGTGCAGCATCTTTGTCTATTGTAGCATATAGAAAACCAAGGTGTGTAACATCCTTGTATGTTTTAGCAGGAAGAAACCCAGGGTGTTGGAGCATCCTTGTCTGTTGTAGCAAGTAGAAAATTAGGGTGTTGTTGCATCCTTTATGTGGTAACAGATAAAGACAATATTGTAGACTCATTTTTTTAATGAGTTTGAATTGGTGGTTTGCTCTTTGAGGTTTCCCCTATAAAATTTGTGTCTTAACCTATTTGATTCATTTTGTGTTTTTATTTTTAAAAGAAAAAGACAATACTGATTCACCCCTCGCCTCTCAGTATTGTGGGATAATCCAACAAATGTATGATGCACTTTCTAGAATGTATGAGGGAAGGAACATCAATGGGAAGATGAATCTAAGAGCTCAACTGAAGGGCAACAAGATGAGAAAAGGAGAATAAATTCAAGATTACTTCACAAGGGTATCCCAGTTTAGAGAGAAACTAAGTGCTATTGGAGACACCCTTGATGAGGATGAACTAGTTATGACTGCTCCCAATGGTCTCACTAGACCTTCGGACTCATTCATACAGACTCTGTGTGCCATAAAAGAAAGTATGAAGTTTGACATAGTATGTGAAGATTGCATTCAAGAATAAGCTAGAGTAGCTAACAAATAATATCTACTCATAGAAGATGATCAAGCTCTATCCATCCATAATAAAGGAAGAAAACAATCAAACTTCAATAAAGGTAACCGTAAAACTTCAAAGAAAAAGTTTTGAAAGAAAAAGAATGATTACTCAAAGTATCAATGCTACAATTGTCATAAGATAGGACACCTTGCTAGAGAGTGTCCATCACCAAATAAGAACAACAACAAGAGACATCATGCTCATCTAGCTAAAGATGAGGGTGAAGAATAAGAAAGGCCTCAAAATAGACTGACAAAAGAAGAAGATGTAGAAGAATATGTACTATTCTCTACACTCTCTGGGTCTGTAACACCTAAAGAAGATACATGGCTTATTGATAGTGGTGCTTCAAAGCACGTGGTAGGGAAGAAACAAACTCTGTCAAGACTTGAAAAAAATATCTCACCTTGGAAAGTATCATTATGAGATGACTATCAATATCCTGTCAAAGGTATTGGTAAATCAAGCTACAAGCTCGACTCTGGGACTTCCATGAATATGAAGGAAGTATTGTATGTACCATGTTTGAAAAAGAACTTACTTTCCATCTCTGCTCTAGATAAGAAAGGATATAGAGTTGCTTTTATGGATGGACAAGTACTTATGCGGCCCAAAGGAAAGACACTTGAAGATGTTGTGGTCATTGATGAAGAAGAAGGAGGACTATACAAACTCAAAGGACATCCAGAGACAACCCTTATCCATGAGACTACTAGCTTAAGTGAATTGTGGCATAGGAGGCTTGCTCACATAAACTACAAAGCACTACCCTATGTGAGCAAGGTGGTAACAGGGTTACTAGATATGGATATTGATCATGAGGGAAATTTCAAAGGATGTGCAAGAGGAAAGAACATCGAGAACCCCTTTCTGAAAAGTGAAACAAAGAATAAAGGTACATTAGAAATAATTCATTCTGATGTATGTGGTCCTATGCCCTCCATATCATTAAGTGGATATGAATATTATGTCACATTTATTGATGACTATTCAAGAAATACATGGATATACTTCTTGAAGAACATGAGTGAAGTGTTCAGGAAATTCAAGGAATTCAAAGCCTTGATAAAGAACGATTCAGAAAATAGAATTAAGACAATGAGATCAGATAATGGTGGAGAATAGACTTCAAAGGAATTTGAAGCATTATGTAAGGAGATAGGAATCAAGAGGGAACCAACCACTCCCTATAATCCCCAACAAAATGGTGTTGCAGAAAGAAAGAATAGAACTATTATGGAAGCAATGAAAAAAATGATTCATGACCAAGACCTCCCCATGCACCTATGGGATGAACCAACAAGAACAACCATATATGTGCATAATAGATTATCTTGTAGTTCTGTTGGATTCAAGACTCCTGAAGAGATGTATACAGGAAATAAACCTGAAGTGAGCCATCTCAAGATATTTGGTTGTTTAGTATATGTGCATATTTTGAAAGAGAAGAGACCAAGCTAGATCCTTTTGGAAAGAATGCAATATTTGTTGGATACTGAAAAGTATCCAAAGCCTCCAGGATATACATTTTAAGATTCCATCATATCTATATTTGGAGGGATGTAACATTTGATGAAGAGACAACTCTTAAGAAATCCATAAGGTGTTAGCTTGAAGAAGTACATGAAGAAGGTGTACCTCCCATAATGGTATAAGTTGAACCCTCTCCTGAAATAGTAGCATATGAATATCATGATATGCTAGAACCTCAGGAACCCCCTACTATGGATATCTCTCAAAAGAGAAAACCTGCTTGGGTAAGAGAAATCACACAATAAGCAGAGAGATATGGAGCTGCAGAAGGCTCCACAAGAACAAGCAAAATATCAAATTCATACTCCAGTTATTTAGTTTTGATGTGTGATATTGTAGATCAAGAACCCACCAGCTATGAGGAAGCTTCACAGAAGAAAGAATGGGTTGAATCAATGACAGAAGAATACCATTCAAAAATGAAGAATGATGTTTGGAATATAGTACCCAAACTGTAAAACAAGAGTGTGGTATCTTCAAAATGGATCTACAAGAGAAAACATGCTGCCGATGGAAGTATTGAAAAGTACAAGGTAATATTTGTGGCTAGAGGATTGTCTCAAAAAGAGGGTATTGATTATGAAGATATGTTTTCTCCAGTAGCAAGGTACACTTCCATCAGAACCATCATGGCACTTGCTTCCATGATGAAGTGGGATATAAACTAGATGGATGTAAAGACAGTATTCCTAAATGGTGTGATTGAGGAAGAGGTTTACATCAAACAACCACAAGGATTTGAAGTCAGAGACAAAGTGACCCATGTATGTGTTGAGGCCTGGAAAATTACAGGTAACAATAGTTAGGGATTCTCCCCAGTAAACATTCCCAACTAGTCCATTACTATTTGGTATGGGGAATTAGTGTATTTTTTAGTTTTTTATGTTTAAGTATGATGTGCAAGTGCCTATCTAAAAATGCAAATTGATAGAGAATACGAGGAGCGATCACAATGTGATGCGCAGGTTCTTACCACTCGTCTTAACTCTCTCGCATCTAAATCACACACATCAAGAAACTAAAACTAACTATCTAACCTATCCCTAGGGAGCAAGATTATCATTTATCAATGAGTAATGTGTTTATGCGCATGCATTAAGAAAAATCACAGATAACTGTTACTTATTTCAAAACACATGAACATTAATAGATATATGAACAACAAGATAGCTCATTGTTTATGAAAAGCCTTCATTACTCACAGTGGAAATTTCATAGAATAAAATAGAGTGCATTCATAACAAGAACATAGGTTTAAAGAGTTAGAACGATCTCACAGTTAATTGACACAAGCTAAAAATGAAATAGTTCACATTCAATAGATGCATAGCACAGCATTTGAAAAATTCCACCAAGCTTTCTCCATCAGGAAACTTGTAATTTTTTATTGCAAAAGGAAATAGTTCTTCTTACAACATACTCTCACAAATCTATCTGGGAAAAAGTCGATTCTTACATCTAACTCTCCTATATTTATACAAAACAACAAAACCTTTGGGCTGCCCCTTGTGACCTTTGGGCTCCCCCAACCGTTTAATCCCACAATTTTGTCTTTTAGTGAGTGCTCATGATTTATACAATACGTTACATTTCAGATTAAGATTTAAGAGCACTTTATAAAAAGGGACCAGATTGGTAACTGATGAACTTTTCCCAAGCTCGGGCCTCTGCTGCTATTGATCTGTTGAGATCTCCGACCCTCACTTTCTTCTTCGCTTTATTTATCCCTTCTTCTTCATTGTTGCCTCCTTTCTTCTGCTTTGTCTTCTAGACATATCTTCTTTGTAGCAGCAATCCCCAAGCTGGGTCTGAAAAATCCTCTAAATCCATCTGCAGTTAAAACAAACAACTCATCATTAACCCGGACTACATTCAAGATCATCTAATTTTTCAATAAAACACAAACATACTATTAATAAAACTAATCATAGAATGTGAGGCCATGTACTGTGTCCTCATCACGAAATCCCTAACTTGACCAAAAATAGAAACCTCCATCACCCATGAAATATGGTAAAAGCTCACACAAAATGACGGGAAAAACCCTATCGACAGTCAAAAATACTACAGCATCGGACAATTAGTTCGCTAAGGAGCCGCAACGGCAGAAGACATACAAACTACGACTTCCACGATTTAATGAAAACCATCGGCGATCGGAAGAACTAAAGACTACGAAAGAATAGTCCTATTCATAGCCGCAAATGTGGATAGTGAACAGACTACGGGTCCCATGAGACTGTTAAGTCAATCGGCGTCGAAGACCTTTAACATTAAGTGTCGGGGCTATAACCACTAGTGCATTGGCATGTTAGTTCACAAAGCCTCCGCAACAGCGGAAGACGGACTGACTATGGCTTTCGGATCACAAAAGCTGTAATGACTAAGTATCGATGATTAGAAACACTAACATCGAGTGGATAGTTGACAAAGCAGCTACAACAGCAGAAGTCATATGGACTAAGGGTTCCATAGCAAAATAAAACATCGGCGAAGTAAAACACTAAAAGCTGTCGTACATGCATCAGAGATCGAAACGACATCGGCGAGCGGGAGGACTAACCATAGTGCGTCGGCAGAATAGTTCACTACGCAGTAGCAAAGGAAGAAGACAGACAAACTATGGGCTCCGCGACCAACTGAAAACATCGACGATCGAAATAACTAAAGCTAAAGGTCAGAGCTCAGAACCACTAATCATCAGCGAGATAGTTCACTAAAAATCCGCAACGGCGGAAGTCATATAGACTAAGGGTTCCACAGCAATAGAAAACATTGGTGATCGGAAGAACTAAGGACTATGGATCAAAAAGTTTAGAACTAAGCATCTCCGTAGTGTCGGTGAGACAAAAAACAAGGCCTCCAATATGGCGGTGTCGCTCGAGACTAGAATTCCAACTATGATAAAACAAAAACGCCAAAATTCAAAGTAAAAGTTTTTTGAAAAATAAACAAAGGAGATAAAAACACATCGATGAAAAACATGACTTTCCATCGGGACGTTCATGCCTTGGCTTCTGCAACGGCGGCTACATAGAGAACTATGGCCCCGATTCACCGTTCAAAAGACTTCCGACAGTGAAAACAAAAATATATCATCACAAAGCAAAAGGTTTGAACCAATAAAACCACGCATTGGCGAAAGTAAGATCTGTCATCGGCCCGTTCTCTATTTGTCCTCCGAAACGGCGGCTACATAGATAACTAAAGCTCTGATTCAAACTTCGATTGCCCTCCGATAGTGATAAAACCAACCATCGAAAATTCAAAGAAAATTTAAGTGTTCAAAAGATTCTTGGCTGGGTAGCGATGAAATCAGTTCGTTTAACCTCCGAAACAGCGGTGACATAGATAACTAAAGTTCTGACTCAAACTTAAACTAACTTCCGATAGTGCTAAAACAAAATCATCGACAGAGCAAATGTTAAAAAATAAACAAACTCCATAATCAAAATCTTTGGCTAGACAAAGGAAGATTTAGATCATCCAACTTCTGAAACGAAGGAAACAATTGACCTCAATTCAAACTCAAACAACCCAAATTTGTAGTAGAGGGAAAAAATAGAGTTCAAGAAACAAAATAAATCCAGGCAAGATAAAATCAAAAGGAGGGTCCAAAATTTTTCAAAAATTTGGGAAAAAAAGTTGTAGCTGCAACAATATGTAAGTTGAAAAAGGCTATGTATGGACTGAAGCAAGCTCCTAGATATTGGTATGGTAGAATAGATAGCTTCTTGACAAGATTTGGATTTACCAAGAGTAAAGCTTATCATAACCTTTACATGAAGGTTATGGATGATGAACCAATCATACTATTACAGTATGTGTACATGATCTATTTATGAATGGAAATGGGAAACATATCATAGATTGCAAGAGGAAACTAGCTGAATAATTCGAGATGAAAGATCTTGGATTGATGCATTATTTCCTCGGGTTGAAAGTGTGACAGAGACTTGAAGGAATAACTATGAACTAGGGAAAGTATGCAGTAGAAACCTTGAAAATATTTGATATGTTGGATTGCAAATCCATGGCCACACCCATGGACACCAATTCTGATGAGTCATCAGAGTTAGTGGACATGAATTAGTACAAATAGATCATTGGGTCATTGATGTATATGACGAATACACGGCTAGATATATGCTTTGTTGTGAACACCTTAAGTTAGTATCTAGTGAAAACTAGACGGGTTCACTTGATAGCTGCAAAGCATGGGATGAGGTACCTAAAAGGTACGATAGACTTGGGACTTTACTATGGGAGAGATCATGACTACATATTGTATGGATATACGAATTCAGATTGGGAAAGAAGTGCCATAGACATAAATAGAATCTCTGGTGGATTTTATTGTCTGGGATCTTCCATGATCTCATAGTTTAGTAAGAAACAGTTCAGTGTTGCTCTCAGTACAGCTGGAGAAGAGTACATAGCAGCTTGCTCCGCTAGTTGTGAAGTGATATGGCTTCGAAAACTAATGTCAGGACTATTTGACATGGAGTTGGACACCACAGTGATTCTTTGTGACAACCAAAGTTGCCTAAATATAATAGAGAATCTGATTTTCCATGATAAATCAAAGCACATAGAAATCCGATACTTTTATATAAGGGATATGGTACAAAAGGGAGCTATAAAACTCCAGTATGTGAGTATAGATGAGCAAGCTATTGATATGCTGACCAAGGCTCTATCTCGAGTAAAGTTGGAATATTTATATGACAAGCTTGATGTAGTTAGAAAAGACTTCCTCGCAAGGAGGAAAAATGATGATACTACAAATGTTGAAGACATGGACTCTCATAGGAAAGGAGGAACAAGTCGAAGATATGGACTCCCCTCAGAAAGGAATAGTAGGTCGAAGATATGAACCCTCCCCGAACAAAGGGGGAATAGGTTGATAATATGGATCCTCCCAAGAAAGGGGGAGTGATGATAAGACTGATATTGATGATAGGATGACAGTGATACTCGAGTATGAAAGAGGCCAAGTGCACCTGAAGATGTTGACAATGTCCAACATTCACTTGTGGATGACAATATGTTTTGACAGGAAATGATACTATGTTCCTGAGAGTGGTCCTTACTAAGGATAGCCATTTAGACGTTACTCTCTCATGGAGAGTACCCACATTTAGTCATGGATACCATAGAATAACACTTTCTTGGGAGTGGTCCTAGCCTTAGTGGCAAGGATGCTCTAGGATGAATCCTTACAGATGACAGGGTCGACATTTACATGCGATCGAGATCTGATTTGCAGAAATTACTCTTGTATAGAGAGTATACCTACATTTATATGTAGATTCCATAGAATAAAACTCGCTTGGGAGTGGTCCTAGCCTTAGTGGCAAGGATTCTCTGTGATGAGTCCTCACGAACATCATAGTATAGCACTCTCATGGAGTGGTCCTAGCTCTAACAGGATGAGGATGTCCTACAATGAGGGCTGAAACCTAGGTGCATTCAAGATCTGTAGGTGCAGATAATACTCTTGTATGGAGAGTATGCCTACATGTATATGTAGATACCGTAGTATAACACTCACTTAGGAGTGGTTCTATCTTTGAAGTTGAGGATGCACTACGATGAGTCCTTACAGATGACATGGCCTGCATCTAGGTGCATTCAAGATATACATTCAGTTGTAGATGATTTAGGTGGTCGATACTATGTACCCTCCTTGTTAAGGGGGAGTAGTATGATGGAGGATTGCATCATCCTTGGACCTATGTCCTAAAGTTATTAGGATTGATCATCCTGTAAAGAGATCATTTTTTATTGTAGGTAGTGTGGTGGAAAAGGATCGAAAAGATCGAAGAGTGGCTGCAAAGGATCAAGAATATCGAAGTGTTGTTGCAAAGGATCAAGAAGATCGAAGTGCTGCTGCAAAGGATCAAGAAGATCGAAGTACTACTGCAAAGGATCAAGATGATCGATGTGTTTCAATGAAGGATCATAAGATCGAAGTATTGCTGCAAAAGGATCAAGTGATTGCGTGATGCAAAATATGAAGACATTGAAGAGTAACTATTCCAGTTATTGATTGTGAAAACTTCCTATGACGTATATATTTATTACCTCGATACTGCTGAAGATACTCTCTCTCGTTACTCCTATTTTCTATCATGATGTTGTCAGTAGAATACCCTTCTCATTAAGGGGGAGTGTTGGAATATTGTAACTTCAAAGGATATTCTAAATGTATTTTACTGATGTAACCCAAGGGAGATGTTATTATTCCTTCGTCAGGATGTTACTATTGTAATTGGTCATCATAGAGTCATGAGGTAAATCCTCCATTGTAAGTCGGGTCATTATTGCCCCAATGAATAATATAAAATACTGTTTTGAGTCTTCCTAGGTGAATTTGCCCCAAACAGTTTAGTGGGGCCGACTTGTTAGGGTAAAAGTCAAGTTTACATACAGTGTATAAATAGAGGAGTTGTATTACTCATTAGAACATCAGACTCACTCACTTGTGTAGCGCATAAGAGAGAGAGAGAGAGAGAGAGAGAGAGAACAACAAGGAGGAAAATATTTGTTTTTGGGGTTATATCTTATGCATGTTATAAATAGGAAGTTTTGTTAGGTTTTCTTCCCCTTGATGGTTTCCTAGGATAGATATTGTCTCTATCTTGTGATTGTGTTTCTTTCAGTGATTTTGCATATGTTATTGTTGTGAATTTGGATTGAACACTAATGATATCTAGTCTAGCATATGAAATTTTAACAAACTTAACATAGTTTGAAATGTCTATATCAATATCATTAAGAAGATTGTAGATGTTAATGGCATATTGTCAGCTTAGTAAAGAAGTTCAAAGTAGGATAGATCTCAAAAGGTTAGCTGGTGATCTCAACTCCTAGGAAACATCTGTTAACTACTCAATCAAGGACAATGCAAATATGATATCCTGTAAAGCGGAATATTATCATCAGTGTGGGGAGTATCGAAAGAGTTTGGAGTTAACAACGTTTCTTTTTGAAAGGGATCCATTTCATTGGAAACACACACTAGTACATATTTCAACAACCATGTAACTTGGCCACAAAAATGAGCTTTATCCTATGGGATGACATGATTGTAAAAGGTATGAGACCTATTATATTTTTCATGCAGAGATTGTATTGTGAAGACCTTATTGCATATATTTCTTTTAGCTAGTGTAGCCTAAATATTTGTTAAAATTGTATTGAAACGGTGGAAAATACTTCAAGACTTGCACTTTGATTGCTTGTGCTACCAACCAACCTACTATAGGATATTTTTTGCATAGTTTTATTGCAAATTTAAAGTAGTATGTGATGGTTGATTAAGGTGAAAGCATCCCACATAGTTTTCTTTAATTTAGGCCAAGTCCAATAGAACAAATCTTTTTGCAAGGATTGCAAATACTGAAAGTGTTGTTGGTGAAATCCCTCTAGTGTGGCATATTTCCTACATAAACTAGAAATCCATATTCCTAACTATTATAACACAACCTATTGCAACGAGAAGATTTGGCATCAGTTTGGTTCAAGCAAGTTCGCAACTTGTTGCTACAGCTGCAACAAAAGAGCAAGTTGTAGAAGAAGTCCATCATCATTTAAGAGCTCAAGTATAAAAGATTCATCAATTCAACATTCATAACTGTAACTTACAAACTGTTTTTTGTAAGTCTAAGTGCATTTTTGGAACTTGCATGTGTTTTTTTGTACAATATCAAATTGAATAAAAGTTGAAATGCATTGCACTTGGGTGCATTCTCGGCTAATATTGACACCCTTCACTTTTGAGTTTGAGTCTTTTGAGTATTGTTTGTAAAGGGATGAGTATCAAGAATCCCTCAACTTGTTGATTAATTCTACTTGGTCTTACTTATACAATGAGGCCTCATGACATTCTCATAAGTTATCAATCTAAAGAAATAATAGAGTTTTTAAACATTCTAATGCTTAATATTGTAGATGATTCAATCACAATCAACAAATAAACTCTTCAAACTATTAACACACATTTGCAAGATTCAAAATATAAAGAGGATGATGTACATAAAAGGAATCTACATTTTGAAAAAGTGTTTGTTTAGAAAAACCCTCTCTTTGAAAATTATTCCTTTTAGTTTCCAACACACATTTAAATAATGTTAGAAGATGTACAACCTATTCAGATTTCCAAATGCCAGCATTATGATCGAGTTGGCCATATGAAAAAACAGTGTTTTGATCTTCATCCTTGTCAGTAATGTGGGAAGTGTAACCATTCTTCATATAGATGTTCAACACTGAAGAAAACTGCAAGTGTTAAACTTGTAGCATAATATTGTACTGCTTCTTATCTTGTACCTAACAATGGGAATCATGGATAATTTCAGGGGCTATATGTAACCCATGGGCTATATTAAGGGGGTTATAAAATTTAGTGGGTTATTTTCTTATATGGAAAGGATTTTTTCAGCTAAAATATATTTTCCCAATATTTATTAGAAAAAAATAAAATCCAAAATGAATAGCCTCTTGTATATTAATGAGGAAAATGAAAAAAACTATTTTCACCCTAGCAAAATCTACCTCCAATCTATCTTTCGCCCCCAATTTCTAGAGAAAATCGAGTGAAATCACTCCTTCACCCACAATTTTCAGTAATGGAGGCTCCCAAGGGTTATTTCACCCTCCATTTTCCTTGTAATTCAAGAATATGGTTGCATTCTCCTGTATTTTTAGTCAATTTCATGTGATACCTTCTTTGATCCCTTGATTTCTAGTATTGGATGGAAAATCAAGGGCTATTTTGTTCTATATAAAGGCTACAATTATTCATGGTTCAGTCACATTGGATTGTTCTTACAAGGTGAAGGTTCTAGCTGATGCGATTCCGCTTTTCATTCTTAGTTTTCTTAACATTTTAATCTTTGCATAAGATCTCTATTTCCAAAAGCTCAAGTCTTAAAGGGGCATGTTGAACATGCAATTATCAGAGAATACAAACTCACATCACACTTTTTATCCAATAATTAACGTGGTATGATTTTTCTCATGCCTTTTATGTTTTTTATCCATAGTTACAATAGATTATTATATTTTAAATTTACCTTTTATCATGGATGCTTTCTAAGGCCTATTCAATTATAAGGCACTCTTAATCCTTAGGGTTCATTACATGTTATTAGGGTTTTATTCTATCATAGGAGTATTGGTTCCATGGAAATGTTATAGAGCTCAAAAGATGGGATTCATTTTATGCCTTGTCATGTTTAAACTATCGACTAACATCTATATGCTGTTAGTGGGCGTTACTCTTGATTGAGAGACACGACATGGTTTTTATATATTCAAATTGAATTGTCCTAGTTGTTTAAAATGTGCTTTTATTAGGATCTTTCTCTGCAATTATTATTGGATCTTAGGCGTTAATGAGAGTGTATATGTTCATATATTATGTCTCTTATTGTCGATGTTTAAGATGTTTGTAATATAAATGAATGCACATTGATTATAATGGCAGGACTACAGTGGAATGTCCATTATTTTGGGTTTCTTCACGTAGAGTTGTCCAAAGCATATTGGTAGATTCTCTTATTTGTATTGAGAAGTTCGTGACTGGTAGATTTTTTTATTCGTATTTCCAAGTTCATCAATTTTATTTGTGAACTAAATTTGTTGGGTTCAATACTTGTTTTATGATATTTTGTTTTATCTAAGGGTCATTTAGAAGTAAAATGTTTTTTGGCGATTTGTTTTGATGTGTAATTGCTATCATCATCCAGAAATGGATATAGTTATGTGTGATAAGTATATGATTTAGTTGGAACATGATACTTCATTTCCATCACAATTGTATATAATATGTACAGGGCATGTTTGACTTGAGATGTAGACATTATGCTATTTTATATCTAGTCTTTTGCATTCAATGAGGGTGCTAAAAAGAATTGACCACATTTTGCATTCTTTCAAAAATTTCAAGGACATGGATATAATAACCTCCTTAATTTATCTAAGAAAATGTAGTATTCAACAGAGTAATTCTAATTATATGCATGATGATTCATTAATGTGCTTTCTATTCTTGTTAACATGTGCTCTTATTTCTAATAAACATTGCAAGTTTCTAACTAACTCTAAAAATTCTAAATCAAATGACATAATTCATATTTTGATTGTCAACAAAATAAAGGAAAAAGTGGCATTCGTATCTATAAACAGATAAGCAAATTATTTTTTTCTTAAAGGGTAGGTTAAAAATGAGATATTTGGAAAATAAGCTAATTGGGAATTCATACACTATATTAAGGTTGTGGTTCTTGATAATACTCCATGTTGTAATAATGGTTCATGGGTGCCATAATCACTCCACATTGTAAAGTCTTCAATTCTATCAGTTTGTTGGTATGTCAAGATTTGGGTCCCCACATGTCTGTTGGACCATTAAGGGACAAGATAAAAAGTGGATACCCCACGTGCCTTGAATCTTGTTAGTGTATTTTTGTTTCACCAACACATCCAATTATGAGTGATCCAATACTGCTTGTGAAATGTATAAATAAACCCCTTCTCTTCTCATTCATGCATTTGTTCATTTAAGGGTCTAGGATTCGAGAGAGTCGAGCTCTCGTATATGCAATTCTATTGTGCTACCTTAGTAATATGCAAAATAAAAAGTTTAGTCTTCCTAACAGAAGATTCACTAAGATGTTACAAGGTTTTATAATTTGATGAATGATTTGTCAAGTTTTTACAATATTTTATAATTCAATGAAATATTCGCCAATATTTTACAATATCTTATAATTTAGTGAAAGATTCTCCAAGATTTTATATGATTCTATAATAAAATGAAATATTAGCAAAAAATTATAATACATATTATGTTATCAATAAAACAGTCTTCATTTTTTCCTATATATTAGGGAGATTCGTCCATTTATTATACATATAAAATTTGGGGGTGTTCTTAAAATTATCCCTAGGGGGGACATTGTATTAGGATTCAAGTTTTGAATCCTCATCATTCTAGAAACAAGCAATCATGTCCTTCTCCAAGTAAGCCATATCAAGCAAACCCGAACCACGTATAATTTGCACGGACGGATTTGAAGATGTAGCAAGAAGAAAAAAGAGGACCTTTCTCCAAAGTACTCATGTGTTCTGTGTCTAGTTCTAAAATCACGGGACTTTCCAATCCTCACAATTTTCCTAATAGGGGGGAATGAAGGCAGTCATAAACAAGTGAGTGAGTACAAGCGACCTGGAATGAGCAAACCTGAACATATTCATAGCCATGTTCGATTGAGCTCCAATTGGTTGGTGGTCATACCAAAAGCACCAATTTCGAGAGCACCTTTTATTAGAAAAAAATCATCTTCTAGCTAAATTGCTTGGAAAAATATTTTCAAGCTGGAAATGTTCAGCAGTGGTAGTTGTTCACTTCCTATTTTTTAACTCTCCAGTTGATTTGTGGTTAGCCCAAAACAATTTTTTCACACATAACCTCTGATCCTTCATGCCAAGTTATCAATATAACCTATGAGCCTTAGTGCCAAGTTTGAGAATATGTGGTTAGCCTTAAATAACCCACTTAGTAGAAGATTTTAGCTTTTGCTATCCCTTTACCACCACTTCAAAGAGCACTTGTATTTAGTAGGAAAATTTAGCGTATGCTAACTTTCTTGGAAAATTCGATTGTCAATTTGGAAATGTTCAGTAGTGGTATTTGTCCACTTCCAGTTATTTGGCTCTCTTTTCTTGGACTCACATACACCCTTTCAGATTAAGGGGGGGATTGTTGGAACCTAGTCCTTGGTGTTAGAAAAACTATTATGTTATTTCCTTATTCACGTGAGGAGAAGACCAAAAGTCATAGGTGAATAGGAAGAGTCACTCGAGAGTCTAAGAGACCACTTGGGAAGTTTAACCCAAGGGGCATTCTCATTGTATAAATATACATTTGATTAACAAGCATTAGTGTGCTTTGATTCCTATATTTTGTATTTGTTTAGCTTCACCTTGGCTTTCTTCTAGCCAGTTGAGTTATCTGCATTGAGGAGCATCTAATAGTTAGTTTTGTGTATTGTTAATTGTATGAGTTGATTATTCAGTTTTTTGTTGCAAGGAAAAAGATTCCAAAATCCCAAATCATCCCTTCAACTAATGGACTTTTCATCCAATAATGCAAGTGTTGATAATTGCATTCATATCAACAAGGTGGATGAGACAAGAAAATCTGCATTGTAAGGGTAAGTCTTTAGCCTTCACTACTGCGACAATTTTCCAAATCTTAAGTATACAAAAAAAACTAATAAATATGATTTAATTTATTTTATTTGTAAGTTCAAAAGTTATTTCACAAATTATGGAAATACTTAAGGTTTTCACATAGAAGAAATTAACATGTATAAGTGGTTGGTTAACTTTGTGGAACATGAACACCTAACCAATTTAGGGAATAAAAAAGAAGAATGGACACATTAAAGCACTACTTCTCAAACACCAAAGGGTAGTTCAAACTAGGTTATGATTTCATGTCATGACCTTAGGGTGACCAGGGACCTAAATATTTGGATGCCCCTAGGGCCTTCTCACATTTAGTATTACAATTTTTATATATATCATTTTTTTAAACTCTTAATATAGATTTATTTTTTTTCAATGAAAACAACGTTCCTTTTATTTCTTTTTAAATATAAAATTTGAAATCTTTAAAAACTATTTATTTTCAATTGTAATGTTCTATGAAATTTGTTGAACAAAAAGTTTGGAAACTTAAAAATTAAATGTCAACATATCAACGTAATTGAAATCATTACATTAGTTAAAGCATTATCTCACCTCAGAGAGGGAGGGTAAGAGAGGAAAAGAAAAGGAAGATGGGAATGCAAGATAAGGGAAAGAGGAAAAGGAAGAGGCAGGGAGGGAAAGGGGCAAGGGGAATAAGAGAGGGGGGGAGGAAAGGTGGAAAAGAGGGAAATAAGGGTAAAGAGAGAGAGATACGATGGGGAGTATAAGAGGGACAAAGGGAGAGGGAGAGAGTCGATAAGGATAAGGGGAGAGGAAGGAGGAGATGATAGGAGGAGATAAAGGAGGAGAGGAAGGAGGAATGATAGGAGGAGAGGAAGGAGGAGACGATAGGAGGAGAGGAAGGAGGAGAGAGGAATGGGAAGAGAGGAAGAGGAAGGATAGGAGGAGAGGATAAGAGGAACATAAGGGAGGAAAATGAATAGTTAATTATTAAACCTACTTTGTTTGTGTAAATCCCATGTCCAAAACCCAAAACCCTTTTTGCCTTAAATCCCATCTCCAAAAATCCAAATACCATCTCGACCAAAACCCATGTCTATAACCCAAATTCCACTTTGGTTTAAATTTGAAAGTTTGAAAAATGTAATGATCAAGGGACAAAAAAAGGATTCCAATATATTCATTGATTTCCCACAAATTTCTCATTTACGCTCTTGCTGACTACCCCCACGAATCCCTATCAACTCCAAGAATCTCTACCCCACAAGTTGAAGGGAAAATGAAATGAAGGATCCCATTCTTTATTATTATAAATACATAGTGAGATAAACACAAATCTTATGTTGAGTCCATTGTCTTTTTATTTGTTATGAATCAGTGTCAATTGTCTTAACACTAAGACAAAAATTGTGCCAATCCATGTAATTTTTGCATCATCACATCTTCATCATTGCATCATATGCATCAACACTTAATAAAATCAGTGTTGTATTTTTTAACACTAAGCCAAACACAATGTCATGTTAATGTCATGGTAGTATCATAATTAACATTAATTTTAATAATAAAAATTTAATAATTATATAATTAATTTTTAATTAATATTAAAAATTAAAGTTGTTATTTATTGTTGTTGATGTCGTTAATAATAATAACTTATTATTGTTGGGGAATAAAAATATTAGGTATATTATAGAGTTGGTATTCCAAGAGAGAGGTGGTGTCTAAATACATCACTACAACACTTAAGCATAACTAACCATTGCTCAACATAAATAACACTGTAAGAAGTTAAACAATTTCCATACACCACACATTTAACACATATTATTCACTATGCCATAAATCAACGCATAAGGTCATCTTATATCGTAGAAAGATGTAACTAACTCCCTTAAAGTGAGAAAAACAAGGTCCACATACATTGGCAACTCTTTAATTTTTGCATTGTCCTATGCACTAGTTGATTGTTCTATTCCAACTACCCAACCAGTCGATTGCCTAATCGACCATCTAGTTAATCCTTATAGTCAACTATTGATTATTGAACAACCATCTTGAAAATATATGGAGGTGTGATGAACCTTTTTATCCTCTCATTCCAACAACCCACCCATTAGTACAACTCTCTGGAGATCCTAGAGGTGAAATTAATTTTGTACACCTCCCGTAAATATAGTTTCATGAAGCCCAATCATAACCCAAAGCTTAAATAACTTGGCCCCTAAGAGATGCTTTGTAAATATATCAAAAACTTGATCATGTGTCTAGAGATAAACAACATTTACAACATTTTCTTGTAATTGTCTCAAATAGTTAGCATGAAGCTCCACATGCTTCATTTTTCTATGTGCAACAGGATTCTCTACACAATGTATCACACTTTGATTATGAAAACATGCCATGGTCAATGTCTTGAATGGAAAACCAAGTTTACCCCTCATATGTTGAATCCACACAATCTATATGCTAGTATACACTACACCACAATTTTATGCTTCAATAAAGAAACCACCTTTTTCTTAAGACTACACAATGGGTCTAGAACCAAGTTGAAATACATAGTCAAATGTAGACTTGTGTCATGATCACCATATCCATCCAAATATGAGATGGTGTAACCGACTAACTAGTTCACTTCGTCCCTACAATACTTTATACTAAGTTACTAACTTCCCTTAATATAATGAACAACTCTCTTTTCGTCTTTAAGGTAGCTTTCTCATGGATCTTGCATAAACTAAGAGACCCCACTAAGAACAAGTGAAATATTAGATCAACTAGGAGTTGTATAAGTAAAGCTAACAACAATTTGTCGATAAAGTATAGCATAAACTTTCAAAGAATCACATTCCTTGGTTAGCTTCACTACCCACTAAGGTGTAGCATAAGATTTACAATCCTCCATTCTAAAATTCTATAAATTATGGCACATATTTAGGTTGAGAAGTAAACATATTATCATCCATATGTACGACTTGGATGCCCGAAAAAGAAATGCAACAAACCAAGTTCAGTCACATCAAATGCATTTGTTAACCATCTCTTCAATCCTAAAATTAAATTAGCATTGCTTCCATAAATGTCTAGGAACTACAATGCAATGCAACGAATAATGTTTCATCACTTACATGCAATATATAGATACTGTGATATAATTCACAACATTTGAAATCAGGATTGAGGAAAAAATATCAATATTTTCATAACATGCCTTGAAAGCCTATTTCAAACCATACAATGATTAGTCTAGACAACAACAAGATTGTAATCCTTCTCAAAACAATGGGTTGCTCCATATAAATCTATTAAGTGACATCACCATTGTAACGTCCTCATACCCCATAGTGCAGATAATTTAAAAAAAATTCTTTAAGAACCTTTGTTCTCTTTTCTAACACTGGGCATGGGCGTTAAAAGACTCTTCCACCTTCATCCTCAGGATTAGAAACCACTGTAACAGTAGTCCCTTCGTTGACAGATCCATTCTACAACCAGAATGGTCATTTCCGCACTAGCCTTTCCCTTTCCGCACTTCACCATCCGCCTTTCTGGCCTCAGAACTCGCGAGTCAGAAACTCAAAGGCTTGATGAAGTGAATTCTCATCCTTCTGGCTTCCATACTTCCGCATTTTGACCTCGAAAATCGGGAATTGAAAACTCAATGTGCACCAGAAATATTTAAACACTCTTCTGCCTTTCACCTTTCGCCTTTTGCACTTCCGATTTCCGCCTTCCGACTTCGGAACTCGGGAGAAGAGTAACTTTTAGGGGCAAAATTTCACCAATTGGATATTTTGGGGTTTTTTTCAAAAAATAAATTCGCTATTTGGTCATTTTTAGTGTTTAATATCGCCTATATTTACATAAAATATGTTTTTTTTATCATAATATTCGCTAAAATTTACACATTTCAGTGTTAATTTTATGTTTCATATTTAATATTTGCCTACCTATCTATAAACATGTTTTTTCAATCCAAAACAATCGAAATACTATACTTAAGTATAATATTAGAATCCTTAAAAAATACCATGCTCGAGAGTCGGAAACATAAATATCGACGGAGTTCTTCATCTACGACTCTGCTTTCTGTATTCTGGCTTTTTGCCCTTCAGCGCGGAACTCGGGAATCAGAAAACTTAACTCTCAACCTTAACCCTTTTCTGCACTTCCAACTTCCACTTTCCAACCTCAGACTTCGGAAACCGGAAGTTAACTTTTGCCTTAAGACTTTTCTGCACTTTTTCGCTTCCTCCCTCTGCCTCCCGCTGGCAGATTCTGGGGTGTGAAAAAACAACATTTATTCCCTGTTCAACTTCCCTTTTCTAATTTCCACCTTTCACCTTCTGTAGGAGGATTCCAAGGGGCAGAAACACTAAAACAAAAGCATTCTTACTCTATAACCAGGCCTTTAGCCTTCAGGGACTTGGGAAAAATGCATAAAACATACAAGGCATATACAAAAGTAAAATGCAGGAATATACACAAGTAAACTTCTACTTAGTCATCAATAAGCATTCAACACGGACATAACAATTCATAAGCAAATTCATGGCAGAAATAACATAATAGAAAATACTTATCTGTGATGATAGTGTTGTCCTGTAACTAGTTATGTCGTTGCAACGTTCCACCCAACCATAGGCTAGTGTGTTCATTAATCTCTCAACACCACTGCCACCCCCTAGCTGGGCATGATTCCACAAGGAAACTAGGGAACAACAGACTCACACACAACCGGATCATATAACACACTGTCTATCCAACCTCTAGTTGGACTTACAAGACTCTCCATCCAATCTAACTCACGATTGGGTTAACAAGTTGTCCAACCAAGGATTACACACAAGGCCAAATGCACAACAAGACACAACCAAGCCAAGATCCAATTGGGTTAACATGATACCATCCAAGCCAATATCTCTTGGGTTAACATGATGCTTGTTAGGATTTATAATCCTCCCTTGAACAAACTGTGTATTAGATTATTTTATCTTAACTTAGGAGTTTTATTTAATTAATTGGGTCCACTTGGCCCAATGGGGCCACATGTAGTAGTTACTAGAGTGTGGGGAACATTGTTGGAGGCTAAATTCCACTGATTGCACTTGCATGCATCAGTTTAGGTGCCTCCTAGACCAATCCCTACATTTTAGGAGCCACTGGGAGTCCCGACACCAACCTCCTTCAGTCAGTTGGAGTTGGAACTAGTTAAGCTTAGTTATTTTCCAGTTACATTCAATTAGATCACAATCAGTTGATTTAGTGCCAGTTATGCATGGTTGCATGTGGATAAGGCGCCTTTGCTCACCTACCACTTCAGTTAGATTGAGTTAACTGTTTATTACTGATTGTGTGACTTGATTAGACATATGGAGTTAACCATTTGGACTCTAATATTGATTGAGACACCATTAGTTAGCTAGTCATCCAAATACAGTCACATCCAGTTGGTAGATTCGAATTCCTCCCTAATGAATTTGAATTCTTCCTTATGTAACACTATTATAACACTAGATTAATTAATGACAATGATACTGTAATTACCTGAGGTATACTCATTTGTTTCCTATGTGGTTTGATTTGTTCAGTGTGTCTATTCATTCTCCTTTTACTACATCAATAATATTTGACTCGTTGCTTGAAAATCTAAATGGCACAACAATTTCAACATGGTATCAGAGCCATTTCAAGCAAGCTTCATGTATGTCTTCTCTCCATTGAACACCAGAAGCAGCTGGGTTTCCACATAAGTCCCACAAAGGGTACCTTGCTTCCTCTGAATTTATTCAGAGTAGTGGTGCAGGCATGACAAACCCTGAGAAAGTGTTCATGTCAAGAGGGAAAGCATAATTCTAACATAGTTCAAATGTTTTAGTGGTCATAGTGAAACTCTACAGGTGCTATGTAGCTTGTGTGAAGATTTGTGTTTTTCTAGCAGGATAATTATGGATTCTCTACCTTCTACTCCTAGGATCCTTACACCCTTCAATTATCTTGATTGGAGGGTATATATGCACCTGTACTTGTGCAAGCTAGGCTACTATAGGATAATACTTGGAAGGGAGGTTGAGCCCCATCATCCAGTTGAGGGAAATAAGTTTTTGAACCACTTATATGAAGTTTTCAGTTATCTATGCACTCATATATCCAGAGATCTCCTCTTCCACCTTGAAGGTTTGAGGACTCCCAGAGAATCTTGGGAGAAGATTGAAGACTTGTTTGGAAAACAAGATGAGCTTCGGGGACACCTCCTAGAGAATGAGATGGTAGCCTTACATCCCAACAACTTCGAAACTATAGAGCAATTCTTTGCTAAATTCAAGTCTCTTCCACTTCAATGCAGACAGTGTGGAATAGAAAGAAAGGATGAGAAAAACGTGCTCTCCATTCTCAGCAAAGTCGGATTTGAGTATTCTGTATTTGTCTCAATATTTCATTCCAATAGGGATGCCTTTCTCGATTGGAAATTCCCTCACTTGATTCCTTTGTCGAGTCCTTAATACATGAGCAAGAGAAGTTGATCTGGATGGGAGTCATCCAGACTTTCAAAGATCAAGATCTCCTAGTGACAAACTCTACCAAAGCATAAGATAAAGGGAGACCTAAGGGGAAGGACCTTAAAGTAGTTGATTCTAAGCCTAAAGAGAATCAGAAGACTTCTAGAAGAAGGAGCCTCCGACTCTAAGAAAAAGAAGAATTTCAAAAAGAAAAAGTGTCCCTATTGTATGAGGGGTTTTGATCCAGAAGACTCGTGCATGAGGAAGACCCTCGACCAGTTGAAATCTCTATGTATACAGAACAATATTTCCCTTCCATAAGGTGTAGATATTTCTGATGATGAAGAGAAGAATGAATAATGTGAGAGAAGATTGCATGCAAGCCTCAATCCGTCGAAGGATTATTTGACAGATTCTAGAGCATCCAACCACATGGTTGCCTCCAGGAAATCCTTCATCACTTTCCCTCTATTAGGAGGGCCTACCAGTCATATGGGAGATGAATCTAAAATCCCAACTATTGAGAGAGTTTCACATAAAATCCAACATGATGAGTTCATGCCCTCTCCTACAGAAAATAAAATTGTTGAAGATGAAGAAGAAGCAGAATTTTCCATTCACTCTCATTAATTAAGTTGCTGGTGTGCATATAAGTAATACCATGGATATTCTGGAAATAATATCAGACTATAGGATTTATCCATTCACTCTCATTAATCTAGAACTTCTAGTAAATTCCTACAGGATTGCATGCACCAAAAATAAGAATTTTGAAGAAGGAGAAAATTATGCATCTACCATATCGGTGGAGCACAGTTTTGGATCTGATATGAACCTATTTGGATCTGATTTATTTTGTGATCTGATAATATTTGGTTCAGGTTTGAAGATTCAAGAGCTTACAGTATTGCTTGTAACTGGTTTCATTAATTTTGGTGTGACAAATCAAGCACCGCAAGTCTCCTTCAATTTTGTTGTTGAGGATTCGATGTTAGTTTTCTTTTATGAGATTGCCGATATTAGATTTTGTGAATTATTGGTTATTGATGAAGATATATCAGATTATGGGGCTCAAGAATTCACTCTCCATAGTCCTAGGGATTCTCTATCTACCTTTTTGATCACATGCTCATCTCCTCACAGAACTAGTAAAGTTGGAGACATTCTGCATTCGCCTGGACACTTGATCCTAACACTTGGGGCTGATTTTTCCTCACATGGTTTGATGTTCAAGGCTGAAATATATCAGTTACTTTGGTGTTCCTCACATGGTTTGAATTCTCAAGCACCTTTTCTCTCTCATTAGTTGATTTCAGCTGCTCTACATGGGTCCAGTTTTCATCCTGCAGTTGTCTATATTCCTGATTCAATTTAGCACATTATTCTTCTTCCAAAATGGAAGATTCCTCCAAAAATAATCACTTTGTTTGGATTCAAAGGTTCACATGAACAGATTTAGGATGCTACCGCACAGAAGAACCGGAATACTGCATTACTGCTGCATACTGCTGCAAATTGCAACAAAATATTTTGCAAGTTTTTAACTTGTGTTTCTGATTTCTGCTTATCTTGAGGGGCAGGTTTTCCCATGAGGTTTTCCCCTATTTCCTCAGTTGTATTAAGAAGCATTTTATCTTCTAGATTTTATATGGGTGACTTATGGCCTTGTTTCCAAGTACCACCATTGTCCAAGTTAGGATTCAGGGGGGGTGTTAGGATTTATAATCCTCCCAAACTGTCTATTAGATTATTTTATCCTAACTTAGGATTTTTATTTAATTAATTGGGTCCACTAGTACCATTGGGTCCACTTGGCCTAATGGGGCCACATGTACCAGTTACTAGAGTGCGGGGAACACTATTGGAGGCTAACTGCCACTGAATGCACTTGCATGAATCAATTTAGGCACCTCCTAGACCAATCCATACATTTTGGGAGCCACTGGGAGTCCCGGAACCAACCTCCTTCCGTTAGTTGGACTTGGAACTAGTTAAGCTTAGTTATTTTCCAGTTATATTCAGTTAGATCATAATCAGTTCAGTTAGTTCTAGTTATGCATGGCTACATGTGGATAAGGTGCCTTTTCTCACCTACCACTTCAATTAGATTGAGTTAATTGTTGATTATTGATTGTGTGACTTGATTAGACATCTGTAGTTAACCACTTGGACTCTGATATTGATTGAGACACCATTGGTTAGGTAGTCATTCAGATACAGTCACATCCAATTCATAGATTCAAATTCCTCCCAACAACCAGGGTGCACATCACAACAACCACAAGTTAAAACATAGTAAACAGGCTCCACTCACTCTGTAATAGAAAAGACCACTGTGGAAACACCTTCCATGACTCAGGTAAATCAGACCACCATTCAGAACGATGAACTGCTACTCGACAGCACCAGGGAAAACTCAAAGGAGAACTCTTTAATAAAATCAAGTGATCTCCACCGCCCAATCACTCAGTAAAACAACAAATCTCTCAGCCCGTGAGATTCACGACTGCAGGATAAGGGTAAATGGTTCAGAACAAATAACAAAGAACAAGGACGTGGTTCTTCTTGCAGGTTTGGATGAACAATGATAATGATCATACACAACATAGTGAATGAACATAACGAACAACATAGAACTGAACAATGATCGACTCTGCAAGCAAGCTCCATCAAACAAAGTGAATTAACCCAAAAAAATTGTCCATCCCCCCTCGAGGAACAACCACAAAACCTTTTCGCGACTAAGGGAAAGGACAAAATGGTGCACATCATGTGATTCCTTACATCAGAAGAAAGATCGCGGCTTCCCAAACTATAGACTTGCAGGATTTCTTAGACAAGCAACCAGACTTCCATGCCCCGCTCTTCCCAAGGCATTAACTGCCTCAACCAACTTCTAGAAGAGATTGATGATTGGGGACAGACAAAAAAAAGGTACCTGAGGGTTCATGGGTTTCCCCATTGACAACTGTCCTCAACCTAAGGCTCAGCTGTTTGACAAAATCCCCTTCCCTATTCCTTGTGAGATCATGCCCCCATCTCTTTCACGTTGTACTACATAGCTAGCTGTGGTAATTTATTAATTACATATTTACATGATATTCACAAATATATACTGTGCTTGACTTAGCACCATAAACCATAGGCATCAACCTTGATCACCTATACACAAGACATCAATCAATGGCAGAGCCTTGGCCTTGAGCTCTTTGACATGATTCCATACAATATTTACACCATGTACAATAAAAATACCATGGGGTCAAAACCAGGGTATTACAATCCCCCCCCTACAACCAAACTTTCCTCGGTGCTCATCAAAACCAAACAAAATGCTACACTGGCATTACCTCAGTGCTCTGCAAAATTGAAAAAAAATGGGTGTTCCAATCGCATGGAAACCTCTAGCTCCCACATAGCCTCCTCAGAACCATAGTGCTCCCATTGCACCTTTACATGTCCTATGGATCAATTCCAAAGCATTGTGACCTTCCTGCTGAGGATGTGCATTGGCTCGGTTTGGAACTCTCCCCCGGGTTCCACCTGAATCTCATCCCAATTTATCACATGGTTAGGGTCATGCACATACTTCTTAAGCAAAGAAAGATGAAAAACATTACAAGCTTTAGTGCTAGTAGGCAATGCAAGTCTATATGAAACCGACCCTATTATTTCAAGCACTTGAAAAGTCCCACAAAATCTAGGTGACATATTGGCACAACTTCTGAGCTTCAAGGAACTCTTCCTTTCCCTCACTACGAGGTAAATACGATCCCCAACATAGAATTATTTGTGCACTCTATGCTTACCAACATAGATTTTCTGGACCAAACAAAATCATGTTCACTAGATTATCCCATGTCACGGGTGTCCTACACCTTCTTCCATACAAATATTCATAAGGACTCATCCCAAAAATTCATGTTGTCTGTTATTATAAGCAAACTCTACCAAGTGTAAATAATCTTCCCACTTGGATGGCTTGTCCATCACATACATGTGAAGCATGTCTTCAAGCACTTGATTCACTCTCTCAGTCGGCCCATTAGTATGAGGATGGTAGGAAGTGCTGAAGTTCATCTTTGTAACTAAATCTACAAATAACCCCTTCCGAAAATTGGAAGTGAACTTGGAATCCCTGTCAGAGACAATTACCTTAAGCAATCCATGCAATCTAAATATTTCGTTCATGAAAATATTTGGAATGTCATCAGTCTTATGTGTGGACTTAACCGCTATAAAATGTTATGCCTTTGTCAACTTGTCCACCACAACCATGATGGAGTCATGTTGTCTCCAAGTCATTGGAAATACTGTAATAAAGTCCATGGAAATAACTTCCCATTTCCATTCTGGAACTGGAAAAGGTTGCAACAACCCTGTTGGGTGTTAATGCCAAACCTTTACCTGCTGACATTTCAAGAATCTTGAAATATACTCAACAATTTCCTTCTTCATTCCTGGCCAAAAATAATGCTTTTTGGTTGTAGCAATTGTTTTCTGATATCCTAGATGACCAGAATATGGAGCTCAATGTATTTCATCCATAACAATTCTCCTCAATTCTGCTACACTTGGAATATAAATTTTGTTTTTAAAGGTAGTAAGTCCATCCTCTTCCAAATTATACCCTTCATACTTATTTTCAGAATTTTTCAGTTGCAACTTATCCTTGACCTGTGCATACAATTCATCTTTAGCGGCATGATTGATAATATGCTGCTTCAAATATGATTGGAAAATACTAAGAGATGCCACATGCATTTCATGCACTTTTCTGCTAAGTGCATCAACCACTTAATTTTCTTTTCCTTTTATGTGTTTGATTTCAAAATCAAACTCACATAAAAACTCCACCCATCTAGCTTGCCTAGCGTTTAAGGTAGGCTGATCAAACAAATATTTAAGACCACAATGATCTATCCTTAACTCAATTTTTCTACCCATTAAGTAATGCCTCCACATTCTGAGAGCATGTACTATGGTTACAAGTTCCAAATCATGAGTTTCATAGTTATTCTCAAGATCCTTCAACTTCCTGGACTCATAACATACCACGTGGTTGTCTTGCATAATAAATCCTCCAAGTCCTTGACCACATGCATCAGTACACACCACAAAGTCCTTTTCTGGGTCTGCAATTTTCAAAATGGGTGCACTTGTAAGAAGATACTTCAACTGCTGGAAGCTTTCCTCACACTTTGGTGTCCATTCAAACTTCATTCCCTTCTTTTGCAAAGAAGTGATGGGATGTGAAACCTTGGAGAATCCTTCAATGAATCTCCTATGGTATCCAACAAGTCCCATACAAGACCTGACATCTGTCACATTTCTTGGGGTAGACGAATTCATAATGGCTTCAATCTTTTCAGGGTCCACAAATATACCCTCCTCTGAGATAATGTGACCCAATTAGTGAATTTTATCTTTATAAAAGTCATACTTTCTCAACTTCACATACAACTTATGCTCCCTTATCAATTTCAAAACCAATCTCAGGTGTTCTTCATGCTCACCTTCATTCTTGGAATAAATAAGAATGTCATGAAGAAATACAAGAACAAACTTGTCCAAGTACTTGCTGAAGCACTATTCATAAGACACATAAATGTAGCTGGAGCATTTGTGAGACCAAATGGTACCACTACAAATTCATAATGTCCATACCTTGTTTTGAAGGTTGTCTTATGAATGTCTTCATCCTTGATCATTACCTGATGGTAACCAGACCTTAAGTCAATATTCGAAAATACCTTTGCTCCTCCCATTTGATAAAAAAGGTCATCAATTCAAGGTAAAGGATATTTATTCTTCACACTGACTTTGTTCAACTATCTATAATCAATACACAACCTAAGTGTACCATCTTTCTTCTTTACAAATAAAACTAGTGCTCCCCAATGAGACACACTCGACCTGATGTACTTCTTTTCCAACAACTCTTGCAGCCGCATATTTAGCTCTAGCGATTTTGGTGTACTCATCCTGTAGGGTTCCTTAGAAACTAGTGCTGCTCCTGGAACAAGTTCAATGGTAAAATAAATGTCCTTCTTTGGAGGAAGTCCTGGACTGTCTTCAGGAAAAACATCCCTGAATTCCTGCAACACATGGAAATTCTCCAACCTAGGAGTTTAATTCTTGGCTGCCTCCAAAATATGGGATGCATACAACTAGAAACATTTCCTACATAACTTCTTTAGCTGCGTTGTTGAAATCTGTCTGACAGAAGTCACTTTCGGAATGCCTCTTAACACTCTTGGATTCCCTTCTTCATCCATGCACTCAAAAGTCTTGTTGTAATAGTCAAGATTTACTCTGTGAGCTTCTAAACAATCCATCCCAATCATAATGTTGTAAGAACCAAGTGGAAGAACATTCATATATGCATAAGTGACCAACCCATCCATAACCAATGGAAATTTCTTTACCACTTCACTCACCTTTCTCTTGGTTCCAGTGGCTACTTGGACTAAACATGACTTACTATGCTTTAATTTCTTAAAACCACAAATTTCAACTACTCTAGGAGTAATACAACTCTGAGTGGAACCAGAGTCAATCAAAATAGAGAGAGGTTGCTTATCAATATTACTTTCAACTTCAACTACCATTGGCTGGTGATCTTCCTGGCAATCCTCTAACACTACATAAATTCTAGGGATGACCCTTGCCACTTGACCCGTAGTTTCAGCTTCTTGGATATTGTAAGTTGGTCTAACATACCCCTCCTCATGAGGAAATTTCCTATACATATGGTATCCTCCACATATCCATTATTGGAGCGGTTCTCTGATCTCTTTTAGGTCTCTTGGCTTTTCCCCCATCACTCTGGCTAGATGATTTACAACTTGTGATGGTTTATTTTGTTGATTTCTAAAGTAAGGAGGTTTGAAACCTTTATTTATCCGGTCATACTTTTCATTCTTCTTTTCCTTCCATCATTATCATGATCAAGTTTTCCTTTGTTCTGTTCATAGTAATACTTAGCTTTCCTGATAGCCTCTTCCAGAGTTCTAGGTTCATAAAATTCAATTCTATCTTGGTAAGACTGAGGTAGCCCACTCAAAAAAAGTTGTATTTTCACTTTGTCATCTCTAATGTACATGACATACCTCAACAACTAAAAAATATTATTGGCATACTCTTCCATGGTTTGATGTCCCAATCTCAGTTCATGAAATTCCTTAATCTTGTCATCGTAGTACCTGTCAAAGAGGTACTTCTCCTTGAAATACTTCTTGAACTATGTCCACCTGATATTTCTTTTGTTAAGTTTCTTCAACTGCCTGAGGTGCTCCCACCAAATGGATGCTCCTCCATTCATATTGAATATGGCTACTCTAGCTTTCATATTTCCTGAGTAATCTTGGACTTGGAAATATGTTCTCATCCCAAGAAGCCAAGCTTCAGCTTCTTAACCAGACTTCACTTCACCATTAAAGGTAGGAGGTATTTACTTCTTGAAATCGTCACATGAACAGTTCCTGTAGCGCCTCTTTCTCTTATTCCCTTGAGAAGAAGAGCTTGATCCCCCAATGGATCCTTTAGAGTCAAATGATCTACTAGAAGATCTCTTTCTTCTTCTAGCACTGCTTTTACTACCTTCTGATTTTACTACATGACACTCAAAGTGTATCTTTATTTGAATGTCTTTCAAACTATGCAGAATGGTCATTCTACAACCACTGTAATAATCATTTCTCCCTTGACAGATCTATTCTACAACAAGAATGGTCATTTCTGCACTAACCTTTCCCTTAACGCACTTCGCCTTCCGCCTTTCTGACCTCGAAACTCAGGAGTCAGAAACTCAAAGGCTCGATGAAGTGAATTATCAGCCTTCTTCCTTCTACCTTCCATACTTCCTCTTTCCTCCCTTCCGACCTCAAAAATCAGGAATCAGAAACTCAATGTGTGTTGGAAACATTTAAATACTCTTCCGCCTTCCGCCTTCCGCATTCTACCTTCCGAATTCAAAACTTGGGAGTCAGAAACATAAATATCAACAAATTTATTCATCCACGGTTCCACCTTCTGCATTTCACCTTTCCTCCCTTCAACACAGAACTCAGGAATCAAAAAAATTAACTTTCGACCTTAACCCTTTTCTGCACTTCAGACTTCCCTTTTCCGACCTCGAAAACTTCATAAACCAAAAGTTAAGTTTTGCCTTAGGACTTTTCTGCATTTTTTCACTTCTACCCCCTGCCTCCCGTAGGCAGATCCCAAGGTGCAGAAACAAAACATTTCTACCTTATTCAAATTCCCTTTTCTGGTTTCTGCCTTCCGCAAGTGGATTCCAAGGGGAGGAAACACTAAAATATAAGCATTCTGACTCTGTAACAATTCCTTTAGCCTTTCGGGACTTGGGAAAAAATGCACAAAACATACAAGACATATACATAAGTAAAATGCAGGAAAATATACACAAGTAAACTTCTACTTAGTAATCATTAAGCATTCAACATGAACATAACAATTCATAAGAAAATTCAGGGCATAAATAACATAATATAGAATACTTATCTTTGATGATAGTGATGTCCCGCAACTAGCTATGTCGTTGCAATGTTCCACCCAACCATAGGCCAGTGTGTTCATTAATCACTCAAAACCAATTCCACCCTCGAGATGGGCATGATTCCATAAGGAAACTAGGGAACATCAGACTCATACACAACCATATCATATA
Source organism: Pseudotsuga menziesii (assembly GCA_001517045.1). Classification (NCBI taxonomy): domain Eukaryota; kingdom Viridiplantae; phylum Streptophyta; class Pinopsida; order Pinales; family Pinaceae; genus Pseudotsuga; species Pseudotsuga menziesii. Next base: position 314,187 of record LPNX010128050.1, read on the forward strand.
ACACATAGTCTAGCTAACCTCCAAGTTGACTTACCATACTTTCCAACCAAGCCAACACACAGTTGGGTTAATAGGTTGCAGCCTATCAAGCCAAACACTTGCATTAAGGACCAGCCAAGCCAACATATGGGTTTCATAGGCTACACAGCCAAGAAATATTTCACAGTTTGGTTAATAGGTTTTCCAGCCAAGGATTACAGACAAGGCCAAATGCATAACAAGACACAACCAATCCAAGATCCAATTGGGTTGACATGATACCAACCAAGCCAATCTCCCTTAGGTTAACAGGCTACTAAGGTAGTGGAAAGGTAGAATGACTTAGCTAGTGGATCATTCAAGAGCTCGGGACACCTCCACAATACCTGCACCCCAACACAAGGAAGCATCCCCTTCTCTGCTACATAGTCCCTCAGGTTATGCCTTCCCTTCCAGTGCTCTTCAGGGTCGTGCAATGGGGATTTTCCACCCACTCTTATCTTTTCATGAGGTTCCTCTCTGCACTAGGTTAACAGTCCCATTCCTCGTCTCTTCCACCCCTAAGTCTTGCATACAAATCAGACACAAACCAGGGTGCAAATCACAACAACCATAAGGTAAAACACAGTAAACAAGCTCCACTCACTCTGTAACAAAGGAGACCACTATAGAAACACCTTCCACGACTCAAGTAAATTGGACCATCGTTCAGAACTATGAACCGTTGCTCGAAAGCACCAAGGAAAACTTGGAGGATCACTCTTTTATAAAATTGAGTGATCTCCACCGCCCAATCACTCAACAAAATAACAAATCTCTCAACTCATGAGATTCATGACTGCATGATAAGGGTAAACAATTCAGAACAAATAACATAGAATAATGATGTGGTTTTGCTTGTAGGTTTGGATGATCAACGATAATGAGCATACACAACACAATGAATGAACAGAATGAACATCGTAGAACTGAACAATGACTGACTTTGCAAGCAGGATCCACGAACAGCACGACTGAACCCAAAAATATTGTCCATCCCCCCTCGAGGAACAACCACAAAACCATTTCATGAATAAGGGAAAGAACGGACTTGCACGCATCACGTGCTTCCTTGCGTCAAAATCAAGATTGCAAATTCCCAGACTGCAGACTTGCAGGCTTGCTCAGACAAGCAATCAGACCACCATGCCCCGCTCTACCCAAGCCATTAATTGCCTCAACAAACTTCTAGAAGAAATTGATGATTGGGGACAGAGGACAAAAAGGTAGCTGAGGGTTCATGGGTTTCCCCATTGACATCTGTCCTCACCCTAAGGCTCAGGGGTTTGACAAACTCCCCTTCCCTATTCCTTGTGAGATCATGCCCCCATCTCTTTCACGTTGTAGTACATAGCTAGTTGTGGTATTTTATTAATTACATATTTACATGATATTCACAAATATATACTGTGTTTGACTTAGAACCATAAACCATAGGCATCAACCTTGATCACCTATGCACAATACATCAATCAATGGAAGGGCCTTGGCCTTGAGCTCCTTGCCATGATTCCATACAGTATTTACATCATGTACAATCAAAATACCATGGGGTCAAAACTAGGGTACTAGAGCCATGTATAAGAGTACATTCAACATCTATTAGATATACCTCCCATCCAAAGTTAGTAGTAAGTGAAATAATTAGTATAAAAAAGTTCATATTTGCAAATAATGTATAGATATTAATGTAATTGATGCCTTCTTGTCGAGAAAATCCCTTAGCCACCAAACAAGCCTTACGTCTTTCAACAACACATTCATATGTGAATTTGGACTTGTAGACCCATCGACATTTCATTACTTTATTTCCTTGCGTTTGAGGAACAATGTCACATGTGTCAATCTTTAGTAAGGAATGATACTCATCAATTATAGCATTCTCCCATATAGGTTATCCTTGTGCATATGCATATGTATCTAGATCACATGTCTATAGCATATGTGTCATTATAGCAATACAAACATGTTGTTTTTTACTTCTATTGTTTCTTAAGTCATCCATGTCCCATGTATTAGCTCAAACTGTTAAGCCCTAAATGTTGGGCATAGTCAACCCTATAGTGCAGAACTTCACCCCCTATATGGTGGTGTATTACATATGATTGGTGTAGGCTTAATTCTATTAGTTGTTATTGTACACCTTTGTCTCCTATATATAGGAAGGAGATGCTTTTATTTGAGGAAGCATTGTCTATTGTCTTGTCTTGGGTACACAATACATTGTGTAAGGAGGTTCCTCACTCGAATAGGATTGTTATTTATATCTATTAATCATTATTAAGGTGTGTATTACTCTCTTCTTGTATATTTCTACTCTTTTGATTCTATTTATGGGACTTGGTTGCATAACATTTGGTATCAGATCTCTTTCCTCGAGACTAGCTTCTTCAAAACAAGTCATCCTAGCATTTTTTATACAGCTTTTTTTATACAAGGATTCAAATATCGAGGTTAAATCGACTTCCAAAAAAGGCCAAACTATCTCCAAACCAAAATTTAGATCCTGATACATTACAAATTCGGAGATAATTGTGCAAGAATCTAGGGTTTTTTACTAGTCCAAAACCTTGTCTAAAACATGTGTTCTAGGGAGAAAGGTCATATATGAGGCATATTAGATCCAAATTGAGTGAGCCTATTTGAATCGGAAAGAAGAAAAAATAGGGTATATGTGGTAGAAGTCTCAGCCGCAAAAACAAAATATTGGACACATGAAATACAATACAAGTTCACTCTTCTAGATAGGAAAAAAATAAGAAATTTTGGGAGATTTGCAATAAAAAAAAATTGGAAAATAAAAATTAGATCATACATGTGGAATTGTAAATAGGAAACAACATGTTACCACAGGCCAAAGTTTCATGCCCATAGGAGTTAAAATTAAAATTTTATCTCAGTTACAAGTCGACCCTAAAACAATCTTCCAATTAGGGTTTGAAACAGGTATTCTAGGGGAAAAGGTCATATTTGAGGCATTCGAGATCCAAATTGAGTGATACCAATTGCATATGAAAGAAGAAATACTAGGGTATCTGTGGTAGAATTTTTAGATATATAAATGAAATATTGGACACGTGGCATATCGTACAAGTTTGATCTTCTGGATATGACAAAAATAAGAAGTTTTGGGAGATTTGCAATAACTTTTTTTAGCACACACAAATTAGGTCAGACCTGTGGATTTGGAAAGAGGACATATACAAGTACCACAGGTATAAGTTTCATACCCATAGGAGTCAAAATTCAATTTTTAACTTAGTTACAAGTCAACCATAAAACAATCTTCTAATCATGGTTTGAAAAAGGTACATCATTTTGCATTTGAATAACTTTGAGTAGAAGGATCTATTTGTGGTAAACCCTAGGGTGTGATATATATTTATGGTTAAAAACTCCACCAAAAGGAAGGGGAATGAATCACACTCCACTTAAACCCCCAGATGATTCATCCCCGACATACGATGAAATGGAAGACATATCTTTTAGAGTGTCCAAGTTGGAATATATGATAAAAGGAAATTTGAAAATGGATGACTTAGTTAAATTGGAAAATAAGTTGGCTAGTAAAGAGGATATCAAAGGGATGGCTAATAGATAGGATCTCAAAGAGATGGATAATAAAGAGGATCTCAAAGGGATGGCTAGAAAATAAGATCTCCAAGACTTGAAGGATATAAAACATAACTTTATTCCTCATGTATCTGTTCAAGAAGAGGATAAGGAGGAAAAAAGGACTTATTCCAGTCATGTATGGAGAAAATTAAAAAAAAATGCAGAGTAGGAATTTGGAGTCCTCAAAATTTGATGATTCACCACAAGATCATGGGTTCAATTCAAGTCCAAGGAACTACTTTATCCCCAAGATTGACATGAGAAACTTCGATGGTAAGGATCCAATCACATATATTTTTTCAGATGGAGCAATTCTTTGACATACACCAAGTTCCCACTTTGAAAAAGGTAACTATTGCATCCCTATATTTAGAATCTGATCAATTTGTATGGTACCAATGGATTTGTGACTGTAAAAAGGACTCTATTATATCTTGGTCTATATTCATAGAAGAATTGATTGCACATTATGGGGATATAAATAACAACACCTTCTTTAGCACATCAAGCAATTTCAACAGCTAAGTATCAAAGTGAAGAATATTTTAGAAGATAAATTATTAGATCTCTTTATTGGAACCTTGAAGGATAACATTCAACATGAGGTGTGTCTCTTTGAGCCATCATCCCTAGAAATGGATTTCATGATGGAAAGGAAGGTTGAAAGTAAAAATATGTCGATGACTACAAAAAATACCACTTCCAACACATACAGATAGGTTGATGTTCCTTCTAACCAACCTCGGAGGTTGATACCTCAACAACTAGAGGAAAGAAGAGTGAAAGGTCTATGCTTTGATTGTGACAGCAAGTACAATAAGGGACATAAGTGTGGAGAAAATAAATTCTTCTATGTAGAATGTGATGAGGAAGAACAAAATGAGCAAGAACCACCAAAAGGGGATGAACTAGAAGTGATTACTCCCACCATATATTGTCATGCTTTGGCTGGACTTAACACCCCTAAAAATATCAAGATCGAACGATATATCAAAAATAAAAAGGTAACAGTGTTGATTGATTCGGGTATGTTGAGGCCCAGAACTTCACAGGCAACAACAGTAAGGGATTCTCCCTAGTCAACGTTCCCAACTAGCCTGTTGACTGTTTGGTATAGGGAATCCGTTAGGTTTACGGTCCGGCTACCGTAGGTCAAGTACAAAACAAAGGCTTTACCGGTTACAGCCCGGTCCACCAAGTTTTTGTATTTTGACTTAAATTATGAAATGCAAGTGCCTAATTAACAATGCAGGGTGATGAAAAATGCAAGGAGCAGTCACAATGTGATGCGCAGGTTCTTACCTCTCGTCTTAAGGCTTTGTTGCTGCCGCAACCTTTTCCTCGATTTTAGTTTTTTACTTAAACTCTGGGACCCCTCCTTATCCTTATTTGCCTGGATCGACTGTTGAAAGCTTGGCGTCTCTGAGCTTATCTTTGCGTTTGAAGTTGAACGCCCATCGCTTTCACTTGTTTCGTGCGGTTCGATATGAGTCGGGTGGTCTGTTTTTTAATGTCCATAGAGTGTAAAAGTTTGCCTTCGCGAGATTTTGATTTTTTCGGCCACATTCGAGCCTTAGCGCTGTTAGTTTTCTCCTTTAGATCAGGCCTCCTCCGGAAGAGGCTGAGCTCTCACTCATCCGCCGTTGCGGATCATGGGTCAAACTCTCCGCCCGATTGCGCTTTCATCCAACGCCCGATTCATTGTTCAAATCGCTTCTCCTGAGTTTCCTCTTACCCGACGTTGCGGCTGGGGAGATGAAGTGAGCCGCCGACATGAGTTTCATCCGACGTCCGACCAGCCGTCCCTCACCCGAACTTTCTTCTCCCTCGTCGCCTGTCTCTGACCTGCGGCCCGTCCGCCGTTGCGGGTGACGGAGCATTCTATCCGCCGATCCACTTCTCTCCGCTGCCCGATTTCCTATGTCGCCTATGTTTTCACTCATCCTCTTCCTGCGCTCCTCTGCCGTTGCGGCTCCTGGAGCCTTCTCCCATCCGGTGCCAAAACCTTGTCTCATCCGATCCAAGTACTGCCCGACCGCCGATTCATTTTACCGTGAAGTTTTCGCTCGGATGAACCAGGCCAACTTTTGTGGATTTTTCACCGTAGTTAAAAGTTTTCGATGCCCAATGTCTCAAGTTAGTGGATAATGTGCTTAAATTGTATGCAGGGAGAATCACATGGATCGCTAGAGCAGCCTACGGCGAGGAAAAGGACAGCCCACACGGATGACAGAGGCGCCGATGAGGCGTTTTCAGCAGTTACTGTCAGAAGGTAAAACGCCTATTGAAATGATTGAAGAAAATGCAACGACCAGAGCGAGAACTGAATGGTCAAGGGCGCTGAAAGGTCGCGCACTAAGTGGAACCGAGAGGACAGGAGTTGTATTTTAAATAAGGAGGATGAAGACTGGAAAAAGGGCTTTTTTTCCGGAGAAAATCTTGTAATTGTTGGCTTGTAAGAGGAACTATTTCGTTTTGCCAAGTGAACTGCAATTTTGTCTGCTGGAAAGAGTAAAGAAGTGGAATGTACCAAAGCAATTCGATGGATAATGTTGAAGATAAACTATTTTGTTTTCAGCTGTATTTCATTTGCTGTAAGAATAGTTGATGTTTTGAACCTACGTTCTTGTTAATTATTCTTCAGTAGTTTCTGGGATGCATTTTCACTAAGAGCAATAAATGTTGTTATAGAATGATCGGCTATCTGGTTATTTGAATATTTGTAAGCTTTCATGTGCTGTGAGAGGAGCATCAGCTATCTGTGATTTTTTCTTACTGTGTGTGATAATGTATTGCTCAGTCAAGATGATAACCTCGCTCCCTAGGGATAGTTTAGGTAGTTAGTTATTTCTGTTCGTATCTGGTTTGATTGCTCGTGAGCATAAGACAAGAGGTAATAACCTGCGCATCACTTTGTGACCGCTTCCTGCATTTAATTAGGCACGTGCATATCATTTATTTAAGTCAAAATACAAAAAAAACTAGGTGGGCCGGGCCGCAACCGGTAAAGCCTGTGTTTGTTACTTTGACCTACGGTAGCCGGACCGCAAGCCGGACGGATTCCCTATACCAAACAGTCAGCGGGCTAGTTGGGAACGCTGATTGGGGAGAATCCCTTACTGTTGCCGCCTGCGAATTTACAGGCCTCAATAGTTTTGGTGCTAGAAGGAGGGCCGCCAGTGCATGGCTGGCCGAGGAAGCCCGTTTTACAGAGATTATTCCGCTGGTTAGAGTTCTGAAAGTAGTGGACCACGAAATCCAACTCCAGAAGAAGAAAATAAAGAACATCTCTATCTTGTTTGCAATGAAATTGTAAATGATCTAAGAAGACATACTCGTGCGTATGTAAAGAAGATCGGAGGATTGCCAATTATCCCCGAGTTGCCTAGAAGAGAATACAAGAAGAAAGACCGCCCTATAATAGAAGATTCGGCGTTGGTTGGAGACTGGCAAGAGCTTGTGGAGACTGCCTTACAAGAGATTGAATTGCCTTTGAACCAGGTAGGCCCAGACACTCCTTACAGCTCTCCTGTGCACACACCTGTTGTTTCACCTCCGCATTCTCCACCCCGACTCATGGCCGGTGTTAACGCCAATCAACCCCCACCTAATCCTCCACCGCCCGCATGGAAAGCCAGATCACCTCTAAATTTGACCCCACCTTTGCACGACCTGCCTCAAGCCTTCGAAAAGTTATTGCCTAAGTTTGATCCTAATGAGAAGATATTGGTAGACGACCACTTGCAGAGATTTTATTTGGATATAGAAGGATTAAGGGCAGGGGAGCATGAAGATGTGGTTTGTAGACTTTTCCCACACACCCTCAAAGGCGCTACGGCTTCGTGGTATTTTGGATTGCCCGCTAATTCTATCCCAGATTGGGACACTTTCGAGAGAATGTTCAGGAGCAAGTATGCTGTCCAAAAGACTCACACTGCCCTTATGAAAGGACTGTGTGCATTGAAGAAAAAGAAAAAGAAAAAAAGGTGCACAGCTTCACACAAAGGTTTGCAGCATATCTAAGAAATTTCTCTGAGACAGATAAGCCTTCAGACAAAGTGCTGATCGAATACTACACTTCAGCTTTGGGTCCTGATTTAGCCATGTTTGCAAAAGGCCGAGCTAATCCTACATTGACAGAGACATATGAAGAGGCAGAAGTGGTGGAAGCAGAGAGAGAAAGTGTGGAAGACTATCTGGAGCACTCAGGAGAGAGAAGTACGGGAAGAAAAACCTTACTGTTCACCAAGCCGAAAGAAGAAAAGACGCCAGACTATGAAAGTATGGCTAAAATGATGCAAAAGATGTCCAATAAGGTCATAGACTTGGAGAAGGAAAAAGAAGCACAAAAGTTTTTCAGGCCTTATTATAAGAGAAGGGAGGATAGCAACCAGACACAAACCCCTCCTCAGAAAACTGCATCCATGAATCTAACAGAAATAGGTATGGAAAATTTCTGTACTTTCCATCAACAACCCCATTCCGAAAGGAACTGCCCGCAATGGATAAATTCGATGACATTGGTCATGAATCAGATGCTGGATTCAAGATTAACGGAAGAAGATGATGATGAAAAGAAAGAAAATGTTGCTTCAACGCCTACAAAAGAACAGGAAGAAGAGACTATGGTCTTATGGAGCTCTGTTTCAGTACTAGACACGGAAGAAGAGAACACTCAGGGACGCAAAGATATCAGGGAGGCTAACGTCACGACTAGGAGCAAAGGGGAGGTTAGCGATGACAGTCTTCTGCTCCCAAAGATTCGAAGGCTGCAAAGAAATATCAAAAAGAAATTTCAAGACAAATCCGTGGCTGATCAGATTCCGGAATTTACCATTACCAGCCAGGATCCGAGGCAATTTAGAACACCGCCTAAGCCAAGCGAAGAAAGTGTAAGCGCTAATAAACCTCATCCCACTAGACAACTAATCGAATATGACGTTGTTGAAGATTTAAAGAAGATAAAGGAAAACGTCCCGCTGTTTGAAATGTGCAAAATACCTCAGCAGAAAGAAAGATTGTTGAAAGTACTGGAGACATCAGAAGAAAAGCTGCCCACTGACAATCAGCCACGGCAAGAAGAAGAAATTGGGGAAGCCAGCACTGGTGGTAATTCTAAAACTAAACATCCGCCTTTCCTTTTGACATTTGAAATTTTTAATCATAACGTGCACAATTGTCTAGCGGACTCAGGAGCGTCGATTAATGTCATGCCCATATCGGTTTGTAAGAAAATAAATGGGCAGCCCAGGCCAACCACGTGGAAAGTGGTGCAGTTGGATAGGACCGATGTCAAGGTAGTTGGAGAGATGGAAGACGTGCTAATCCGCCTGGCAGCCGAAAATAGAGTGTGCCAAGTCATCAACATTGTAGTGGCTGACATACCAGATGCGTACGGCTTGGTCTTGAGTAGAGATTGGTCAGCCAAATTAAATGGGTATTT
>LPNX010128060.1:0-57120 GCA_001517045.1 Pseudotsuga menziesii
TTACTTGTCGTCAAGTCATAAAGGAACAGTGCTTATTTCACTTTAATTACAGTTAGTGTATTTACTCGTTATGTTCTAGAGTAAATGTTAACTCTACTACAGAGCTAGGAGGATGGGTTTTTATGGTCTTACTTATCCTCTCTCGCTAACACAAATCTACTGTGCAATATTTTGTAGGTCACCAACCATTCAACATTTTCCTTATTTGATAGCACACCTTCAACCTAAATGCATGTAAAGAAAGGCTTAACTAAGTCTAAGGGAAGACCACTATCCTAAGCCATAGCACCAAGTGCTTGACCATATAAATAAATCAAGCATAAGAAATAAACATTATGGTATCCATGGGAAATTTCGAAGGGGTTTGAAACTATAGATATTTTGTTTTGAATTATTAATCACTAGGTGGAATTTAAGAGGCCATGTGAAGACCTTACGGTCTCCAGCTCGACAACATTTCAGTCACCTCGTAAACCCTAAGGGTTTAATTCATTGTAATCCCTTGTCCTTTCATTGCATTGTTTAGGCTCTACACTGTGTGCTTGTCTTTTATTGTGTGTGAACAATGGTGGAGGAGTCGAGGCTCTCGACCCTCGACACCATCCAACAGTGTTAAACGATTTAGTTTTGGTTCAACAACACGGTGTTGCCGTAATTCGAGTCGTGCTCTTTGCTGCTAAAGCTGACTCTATGAAAATTTAGAGGGTAAATTAAGTTTTATTTTGGTTGCATTAACAGTTCTCTTTCTTTTATTTCTAAAACTAAAAACGATGTCTGACTTCACCGTGTGGCTTGTAGGTGTTCTTGTTGGGATCACCCTTCAACCATGGAGTCTCATGGGGTATGTAGTGTATTATTAGTTGTATTTTTGGATTTGAGCTCTTGCATCTTGTAAAACAAAAGTTTAGGTTTTAAGTGATACCAAATTAAAAAAAAAGGATTGTCAGGGTTTGAGGACAGACAAACTTCGTTCGTTTTGTTTTCAATGTAACATTATTATTCGGCATGTAATGTTGTTATTTAATGTTATACATTGTGATTTGAATACTGTGAACTTTGTGTTTTCTCTTTCTTTTTAGAAAGTTTTAGGGCCTTATGGCCATTACTTTGCTTATTTTCTTTTAAAAGGTAAAAAGGGTTTTTCTCTGTTAGATGAATAACGAGATAAAAAGTTGTAAGCCTTGAGGCGTTGATAGAGAAATCGATCATGTTACAGGAAAGGTTTCGTTTCCTTCTGAATAGTTTTACTATCATTGTTTTTAAATGGATTTTATAGTAATATAACTATAATGGCTTACGACCTGCAACAAGGGGTTGTGGCCTGTCACAAAACATTCTTGACTTAGTTTTTAAGGTTTTCTTTTTGGGATAATTAATGTATCTTTAAATGAGTACTTTAGGGTTGTGAGGCCTCTATCTTCTTCACGTTATTGTAGTTCTATCATTGTTTCAATTTTTTATTGTTATATAGATATTTATTTTGATTGGAATTGTAAGCTCTTATATATATATATATAAGTTTATTTGTTTTGTTTATAGCTTCATATTAGAAACTTTAAAACCCTAGTTGTAAACAAAATTCCTTTCGACTAGCAGGGATTACGGGATTTTAACCCTCAACTTGTTTGATTTTTAAAATTGTTTATTTAATAATTGAATGCTCTTATTTTTATATTATAGTGAGGATTCATAAAGGTAGTATAATTTTGTTAATAGTCATTACTGTTCTCACAGCTATAACTATTTAGTTAATAATTAAATAGAATCTTAATTAGGGTAAATAATTTAATTCCTTCTTATGTCTAGATAGCATGTGCAGGCTTTGAATCAATATTCCAAATAAGAAATACTTTTTATAAGGTTATTCCATGTGGACTCTATAAAGTTCTAGTGTTTCTGCAAATTTAATTATTCCAAAACCCTAGTTCGTTTAGTTTTTGTTCCTTAAGAAAAATAAACTGGCTTATTCTTAAAAGTGAAGTAGATTTTAAGCCATAATAGATCATATTTACAAAACTACATATATAATTTTGTTCCTAAGGTGGGAGTTAAATAGAATCTGGTTCATTGTTTATAACAAGGATACCCTTAAATATAATAAAACAAGAACTTAAAGAAGTTAGTATAACTCAGAAAATCCGTTTAAAACATTATAGGTATTGATCCATAGATTCTCCTTTATAGACTAAGTACTTGAATCTATAGTTATTCCATAAAACATGTAAAAACTATAGCTTTCTTTAATAAATATTATACAGAAGTAAAATATTTTTGGTCTATCTAATTCAATAATTTTTTTAGGTGTAGAAAGAAAATATCCTTTGACATTCATGACCTTCATATTTAGATATGAAATAAATGCACAGAACCTAGATACTTGCAGAAGGGGAACAACCACCCAAAGAAGACTGTTCCTCTTAATTGTCTCCTGAAACCAATCAAGATCACTTGCTTTAGGACCCCCTCAGCATGCTCACTGAAACACTAGGACAAAGAAAGTTGTGTAACATCCCATGCAGAAAATCTCTGCAACTTAGTAACCCACTAGTAGACTTAACTCTCAGCAATTTCGCTTTAGCTACCCCCCCATCGAATTTCGTTGTGTGCTTGACTTTTCAGTTTGCAACAATCACAAGGATCTATCACTTGGAATAGAATGTAATGAGCCTCCTACTCAATTCAATGGTATTTATAATATTTCCTAGGTCTTTGGGTAAGTTTAGCAATTAAATGAGCCACCTGCTCAGCTCCTCCTCTGAGGGAACATATCCACAATTTTAGGGATTTTTCTTCCTACAATAGCTAGAAAGTGGAATGCTAGTGGTGCTCACTTGTAATTTATCCTTCGACATCTACTCATTCCTCCTAGTGGGTCAGTGAACACTCTTTCAACAGTCTTCTTTGGATAGGTGTCTCTCCTTTTTAATTATTTAAATAAATAAATATTCAATTACAGACATTCTTGACCAACTTGGTCATAAAAAATTTGCAATAACTTTTAGCATAATATTTCTTACATAAATAAAAATATTTATTTTTCAGTTCTAAGTGGGTTACAAACACCCCCCCTTACGTTCAACATTGTCCTCGATGTTGCTTAAGTTTCTTCCGAGTCAACCTGGAACAAATTTGGATATGCCTCCCACATATGAATCTCCAATTCCCAGGTTGCTTCATTTGGAACTGAGGTGCTTCCATTGCACTTTTACCTGTCCAATGGTGCGATTTCAGAGAAAAATTTCCCTCATGTCAAGAATATAGTCATGTTCCACCTGAAAATCTCCTTTGGGTTCTACCTGAATAACAATCCAATTGGTCACATGAGTAGCATCATGCACATACGTTTTCAATATGGAAAGATGAAATACATTATGTATTCTAATATTAGGTGGCAAAGCTAACTGATAATCCACTGGTCCAACTCATGCCAATGTTTCAAACCATCCACAATACCTGGGTGTTAATTTAGCACAACTCCCAAACTTAAAGGATCTCTTTTTTGGTTTTACCTTGACAAATACATGCTCACCTACTTGGAATTATTTCTGAGTTCTTTTAAGGTCTCCATGACTCTTTGGTCTGTCCTGTATAGTTTTCAGATTGCTTTGTACATGTTTCACTATTATTTCCATTCCTTTTAACAAGCCAGGTCCTGGCATCAACCTATTAACCAGATTACTCCATGAAATGGGAGTATTACATTTCCTACCATACAATATTTCAAAATGACTAACTTTATCTCAATCCCGATAATGATTATGATACGCAAATTTGACTAGGTGCAAATAATCTTCCCATTTTTTTTAATTAATCTCTAACACACATCCATAACATATCCTCTATAACTTGATTTACTCCTTCTGTTTGTCCATCGGTTTGCGGATGATAAGAAGTACTGAAATTTAATTTAGTATCTATCCCTTTGAATAATGACTTCCAAAAATTACCAGTAAACTTTGGGTCTCTGTCAGAAATGATTACCTTTGGAATTCTATGCAACTGGAAATTTTCCTTCATAAAGATGTCAGCAATGTTAGCAACCTTATGAGTAGTTTTAACAGGCATTAAATGTGCTTCCTTGCTTAGTTTATCTACCAATACCATTATAGAATCATTTTGTTTCTGATTTTTAGGAAATCCAATTTTAAAATCAAGACTGATAATTTCCCATTTCCAATTTGGAATTGGTAGTGGTTGCAAAAGACCTAGTGGGTGTTGATGCTCAGTTTTAACTTGCTGACATTCTATACTTCTAGCTATATATTCAGCAACTTCATTCTTCATATTAGGCTATAAAAACTCTGTTCTTATCATTGTTGTCATCTTTTGATATCCCAGATGTCTGGAATAAGGAATTTTATGTGCTTCATTTAAAATCAACAATTTAATTTTTGTTATGTTGGGTATGTAAAGTATATTTTTATAGAGTATCAAGCCTTTTTCATTTAAACTGAAATCCATTTTTATGTTTTCAGATTCATTATCAGTTACTTTTACTCTTAAATTTTGGTATTCATTGTGTTAGATTTTTATCAATTAGACAGTATGATCTTAGGATCTTATGTGAGAGAATAACATGCACAACAATAAATCACAAGAGACAATAGACACAAAGATTTTCCTCAGGGAAACCATAAAGGAGAAAACCCCACAACTTCCTCAGAGATAGAATGAGCACCAATGGCAACAGTAAAACCCAAAGGCAAAAAGATGATCTCCAATAGCTTTTCTCTCTGTCACTTAAGCAAGCTTCTTCTCTCTCACCTATGCGCTATAGATGGGTGAGTGTGTGTTTGAAATAGAGAGTCTCATTGTCTATTTATACTATTTTCTGACTTGATAATCACTTACCATGGCCAACTTCTCTAAGAGAGTCTAATAACCCTAGTACCCCACAATTGTGGGGAGTTTTCCCCCCAATCAACTAGGATGCTTAACCTCTATGAATTTACATGAATTGATTAGATTAATGATTCTACCGATAGGAACATCGGGGACCAATGAAATACAATATATAAAATATACAAGTGAATACATTCCAAAGTTACAAATACATCAACACTCCCTCTTAACTAGGAAGGTATTCTCTTGACAAAATTCATCAACACAAGTCTTCGTCACATGATTAAGTCTAGATTATCATCAAAGCTGGATCATCATTAGATCACGATCATTGGATCATCATCACTGGATCATCATCATCACTGGATCATCATCAAAGCTGGATCATCATCAAAGCTGGGTCATCATCATCATCACTAATTCCACTATCTCGATCAAATGGTGCTATCTCTCAATTCTACTCGTCACAAGAAGTTCTACAGAGCCAGCCCTTTTTCATGCTGGTTGTAGGCATAGACTCCATGTAGGTATTCATCTTCTTCAACACTTATTTATCACCATGGGAGGAACACATGCAACATCCATGTCAGAAAGGACCACCCATCACTTACATCTGACCATGGGAGGAACACATCCAACATAAATGTCAGAAAGGCATGCCCAACACTCCCATCCATCAGCATGGTAGGACACCCCATCTACCTTCCAAGGAAAGGCCCAACACTTACATCCACTCGCATGATAGGACAAACCATCTATCATCCAAGGAAAGGCCCAACACTTACATCTACTGGCATGATGGGACACACCATCTATCATCCAGAGAAAGGCCCAACACTTACATCTACTGGCATGATAAGACACACCATCTATCATCCAGAGAAATTCCCAACACTTACATCCACTGGCATGGTAGAACACACCATCTACCATCCAATGAAAGGACCGACACTTACATCCCCTAGAATGGTAAGACACACCATCTACCATCCAAGGAAAGGCACAACACTTACATCCACCGGCATGATAGGACACATCATCTATCTTCTGGGGAAAGGATCTGCACTTACATCCACCAGCATGATAGGAAAAACCATCTATCATATGGGGAAAGGATATGCACTTACATCTAACCATGGGAGGAACCAATCCTACCACCATGTCAGAAGGGATCCGCACTTATAGATGACCATGGGAGGAACCAATCATACCATCATGTTAGAAGGGATCCACACTTATATCTGACCATGGGAGGAACCATTCCTACCACCATGTTAGAAGGGCACCGCACTTACATCTGACCATGGGAGGAACCAATCCTACCACCATGTCAAAAGGGATATGCACTTACATATGACCATGGGAGGAACCAATCCTACCACCATGTCAGAAGGGATCCGCACTTACATATGGCCATGGGAGGCCTCACCTACCACCATGTCAGAAGGGCTATGCACTTACATTTGACCATGGGAGGCCCCGCCTACCACCATGTCAAAAGGGATTTGTGCTTACATTTGACCATGGGAGGCCCTACCTACCACCATGTCAGAAGGGCTCACAGACTCATCAATTCCCCTTGGAAGGAACCTCGATGTGGAGAAAACCAAGCTTCTCCATGAAGTACACAAACTTCACTCTGGCTAATGGCTTGGCCAACACATTAGCTATCTGCTTGTCCATTGCAACATACTGGAGCTTCACTACTCCTTTCTGCACCATATCCCTGATATAGTGATATTTGATCTCGATATGATTTGACTTGTCATGGAACACCAGGTTCTACGACAACTTCACACAACTCTTGTTGTCACAATATATACAAGTAGCATCCATCTAGAGATCAAACAAATCAGATAGTAGCTTCCTCAGCCACACGGCCTCACAACTAGTCGAACAAGTTGTGACATACTCTGCTTCGACTGTACTCAATGCCACACATGATTTTTTCCTTCTAAACCAAGAGATCACACCTGATCCCATACTGAAGCAACACCTCGAAGTGCTCTTCCTATCAATGGCACTTCTTGCTCAATCCGAATCCACATAAACCTCCAGGTTAATCTTTCGATTCGCCTCATACTTGAACCTATAATCAACTATACCCTTTAGGTACCTCAGAATAGGCTTTGCAACAATAAGGTGAACATGTCTCAGATTTTTTAGGAATTGGCTCAATGTGTTCATAGCAAAGCAAATATCTGGTCTCATATTCATCAGGTACATCAAGGACCCAATCATTTGACGATACATCGTAGCATCAAACGAATCTGATGAAGCATCACTCAATAGCTTCAGGTTCGATTCCATAGGTGTGGTCATGGCCTTGTAGTCCATCATCCCAAACCTATTCAGGATCTCTACTACATACTTCCCTTGTCCTAAGGAGATTCCATCTGTATTCTGCCACACCTCCATGCCTAGAAAGTAGTGCATCATACCCAAGTCCTTCATCTCAAACTCAACAACAAGCTTCCTCTTTGTGTCAGCAATAAACCCATATTCACCTGTTACAAACATGTTATCTACATACAGTAGGAGTATCACTGGGTTCCCTTCTTCAACCTTGTAGTAAAGGTTGGAATCCGGTTTACTCTTGGTAAAGCCCAAACTAGTCAGGAAGCTATCAGTCCTGCCATACCATGTCTTGGATGCCTATTTCAAACCGTATAGGTATTTCTTCAATTTACACACATGAGTTTCCCTATCATATGTCTCAAAATCGAGTGGCCACTCCACATATACCTCCTCTTCCACTACACAATTTAAGAAAGAAGTCTTCACATCCATCTGGTGTATCTTCCATTTCATTACTGCAACCAGAGCAAGTACTAATCTGATGGAAGTATATCTGGCTACAGGTGCAAAAGTTTCTTCATAATCTATTCCTTCTTTCTGGGAGAAGCCATGAGCCACAAATATTGATTTATATTTCTCTATGGTGTCATCTGCAACATGCTTGATCTTGTAGATCCACTTGGAAGTCACAACAGACTTCCCCTCTGATCTTGGGACAACATCCCAGACATCATTCTTCATGATCGACTGATACTCCTTGGTCATAGCATCCTTCCATTCTTTCTTCTCTACCACTTCTTCATAGTTGGAAGGTTCTTTATCAATGATGTCACACAATAGGGCTACATAAGAGGAGTATGACATAGTTCTTTTCCTCTCTCTATGCATTTCTTCTAGATACCCATATCTTTCTGCACCTTGGATAGCCTCTCGTATCCATGCAGGTTTCCTCTTGTGAGGATTCTTCTCTTGGGATAGATCTATAGGTTCTTGGGGTTCTTCTATTTCTCAATCTTCATCTTGATTTTCATCGTTCATAGTTGTATCTTGAATTCTGGGTGCTTCTGCTTCTTCAGGGTCATCAACAGGTTTCTTTCTGGATTTGTTGTAAGCTGAGTCTTGATCAAATGTTACGTCTCTACTAATGTCGATCTTCTTGAATCCTGGAAAGTATATTCTGTAAGCCTTTGATCTTTCACTATATCCTACAAATATACCCATCTTTCCTTAAGGATCCATCTTTGTCCTCTTTTCTTTTGGAATGTGTATATACACTAGAAAACTAAATATTCTGAGAAGGATGACTTCTTCTTTCTTTTCGAAAAATACTTCTTTAGGTGTCTTGTTCTTGAGTGTTCTGTGTAGAGTATGGTTCTGTACATACACAGTTGTCGTGACAACTTCTTCCCATAGATGCATGGGAAGATATCGGTCATGAAGCATTGCCCTTGCAGCTTCCATGATCGTTCTATTCTTCCTTTCTGCAACCCCATTCTGTTGTGGATTATATGGAGTGGTCAACTACCTCTTAATCCATGAATCTCTACATAATTCTTTGAATTCATTTGATGTGAATTCTCGACCATTGTCTGATAGAAAGGTCTCGATTTTATTTTATGTGTGGTTCTCGATCAAGGCTTTGAATTCTTTGAACTTGATAAATACTTCATCTTTGTTCTTCATAAAGTATATACATGTCTTCCTAGAAAAACATCAATGAAAGAAATATAGTATACATAACCACTCAATGAACTGGATGACATCGGAGTGGATGATTTCCAAGATTCCTTTTGCCTTGCGCTCGCTAGTTGGAAATGTCTTCTTTGTGTTCTTTCCTTTCACACATTCTTTGCAAACACCTTCATGCTTTGCATATATTTCTGGAAGACATTCAACATATTTTCTTGTAAGTGGTAGTGCCCTATAGTGCACATGTGCAATCCTTCTATGCCAAAGTTCATTTGGCTCTACTGATTCATGGACCAAGGCTTGTTCTGGTTGTCCCTTTAGCTTGTATAAACCTCCCTCTTTCTCTCCAATCACTACTGCATCATCTATAGTCTTTCCCTTTGGCCACATAAGGAATTGGCCATCTACAAATGCAACCCTTATGCCTTTTGCATCCAATGCAGATATGGAGAGGATATTCTTCTTTAGTCCTGGTACAAACAAGACATCCTTCATATTCATAGACTTTCCAGAGTCTAGCTTATAGGAAGATTCACCACTACCTTTTATTGGATACTGGTAGTCATCCCCAAGTTTCACCTTGCGAGGTGACTCATTTTTGGACAGTTTCACAAAGGATTCTTTGAATCCTGTCATATGCTTAGAATCCCCACTGTATATAAGCCAATCATTGCTTCCATGTGTGATAGTTCCCGTGAGGGAAGAAATCAGAAAATATTCTTCATCACTTGAAGAATCATCCCTTTCTTGTTTGATTGGATTTATGGAAGGTTCATCATCCTCTGTAGTGTGAGCATGATGTCTTCTCTTGTTTCCCTTCTTCTTGTGAGAGTTACTCTTATTTCTAGGACAATCTATGGCATAGTGTCCTCTCTCATCACAAGTAAAACATCTGAGTTTAGATAGATGTTTGTTAGATCTTCTAGGGTTATCTTTCTGGTGAGAATCCTTACCTTTGGGATGATGATAGTCCCTTATGCTTTTTTTGGAGTGTACTGTGAGAGCTTGATATTCACTTCCTACATGTTTCTTCTCAGGCTACTATTCAAGCTTCTTCTTGTGAGCATTCCTCCCACAGTCTACTGAAGGCGACTAGCTTTCTTCTAGCACAAATCCCTTAAATGAAGGAGTCCCATGACCTATAGAGACCATTCAAGGTGCTCATCACAATCTCTTCATTCTCCACTCCTTCATCTATTGATTCAAGTTGTTCTTTGATCTGGGAGACCCTTGTAAAGTATGACTGTATGGTCTCTTCATTCTGCATCTTCACATTCTTCAATGATTTCTCAAAGTCATCTTTCGATTTATGTTCTTCCCTTCAAATAGTTTGGTCAAGGAATCAAACATCTCTTTACGTGTATTTAGGGAGGACACCTGTGGTATGAGGTGATCCTTGATTGAATCAGCAATAATCCTCTTAGTTTTTATCAATTTATTCTTGTGTAAGGCATTAGCCTCATCTCCCTCTAGAACTAGAACCTCTCCATTGATGTAGGAGTCCAATTCATTTTCTTCAAGAACTAGTGAGATCCTATACATCCATGCTCGTAATTTATCATCCCCCTCAATATTTTCATCAGGCTTGGTGTGATGAGACATCTTAACTAAGAACCTCAAATGGAAATACAAAATATTTAGATCTTACCAATTTGAGAAGTTGAAAACTGGATCTGGAGTTGATCTTCTATAGTGTTGATTTTTTAGCTCCAGGGAAAATTAGGGTTTGACTTTCCCAGTGTTCTACTCAACCAAAAAATTCGATCTTGATCTCTAAACTTCAATTTTGAGGAGGAGATCAATCATATGCCGGGCTCAATAAAAAATACCTCTTCAGTGAAAATCCCTAATTTCTCGATGTAGCAGCAACTCAAAAACTTAAATTGCTCAGAATAAGATTCTGCTTCGACAGAAATATGCGCCCTTCAATGGAGATTCAGCCTAGCCTCCTTTTGCTGATGGATTATGGAGAGAGACCCAAAAAGTAAGAATCCCTAGCTTCTGCAGCTGCACAGTGTCTTCTTCTCAGGTTAGCTATGATACCATGTTATATTTTTATCAATTAGACAATATGATCTTAGGATATTATATGAGAGAATAACATGCACAAAAATCAATCACAAGAGACAATAGACACAAATATTTTCCTCGGGGAAACCATAAAGGAGAAAACACCGCAACTTCCTTAGAGATAGAATGAGCACCAATGGCAGCAGTAAAACCTAAAGACACAAATATGATCTCCAACAGTTTTTCTCTCTCTCACTTGAGCGAGCTTCTTGTGTCTCGCCTATGCGCTATAACCAGGTGAGTGTGTGCTTGAAATAGAGAGTCTCACTCTCTATTATACTAGTTTCTGACTTGAGAATCACTTACCGGGGCTGACTTCCCTAAGAGAGTCTAATAACCCCAATGCCCACAACTGTGGGGACTTTTCCCCTCGATCCACTAGGAGGGTTAATCTCTATGACTTTACATGACTTGATTACATTAATGATTCTCCCGATAGGAACATTGGGGACCAATGAAATACAATATATAAAATATACAAGTGAATACATTATGAAGTTACAAATACATCAACACCTTGTCCAGTTTTATCCCTTCTTCCAATTTATCATCTAATTCTATTTTGTAACTGCTAATGGCAGCTATAAAATTCATGTTGCATTTCTACGTAAGGCATCAACCACTTTTTTTTCCTTTCCTTTGATGTGTTTTATCTCAAAACCGTATTCACGAAGGAAAGCTAACCATCTAGCTTTCCTTGCGTTCAGATTTTGTTGATCAAACAAATATTTCAAAATTTTGTTATCACACATTAATAGAAACCTTTTACAAATTAGATAATGGAGCCACATTTTTAGAACATGAATTATGGCAGCTAGTTCTAAATCATAAGTGGAATAATTATTTTCATGTTTTTTTAACTTTCTTGATTCATAAGCTATTATGTGGCCTTCTTATGTTAGTACTCCACCCAAACCTTCATTGCATGCATCAGTGCACACAACGAAATCTTTGTTTGGATTTGTTATTTTTAATATAGGTGCAATAGTTAACCGGTTCTTTTCATTTATTAAAAAAAATTTCACACTTTTGATCCCATACAAATATTTTTCTCTTTTTATGCATGGATGTTATGGGATTCATGATCTTCGAGAATCATTCTATGAATTTTTGGTAATAACCCATAATTCCCATAAATGATCGTACATCTGTTACATCTTTCGGAACATGCCATTCCATTATTTCTTTTATCTTATTCGGGTCCAATGATATTCCTTCCTTGGATATCAAGTGACCTAGATATGGTATTTTATCTTTGAAGAAATCACATTTACTGAATTTAACACACATTTTATGTTCTCTTAGAACTTGTAGTATTATCTACAAGTGTTCATCATGTTCTTCTTTCGTTTTCGAATAAATTAATATGTCATCTATGAATATGACTACAAATTTATCTAAGTATTTACTTGAGATGTTGTTCATTAAATACATAAAAGTTGTTGGAGCATTTGTTATCCGAAAGAGCATAACTACAAACTCATAGTGCCTGTATCGGGTTTTGAAAGCAGTTTTAAAAATATCTTCGTCTTTAATTATGACTTGATGATATACAGATCTCAAGTTTATCTTTAAACATATCATCGCTCTGCGTATCTAATCAAACAGCTCATCGATGTGGGGAAAATGATATCTATTTTTAATTGTCATTTTGTTTAGTTGACAGTAGTCTATACATAAACATAATGTTCTGTATTTCTTTTTAACGAATAAGACAAGTGCTCCCCAAGGGGATACACTTGGTCTTATATAATTCTTTTCTATCAGTTCTTGTAATTCTAGTTTTAATTCATTAAGTTCTAATATATTCATTCGATAAGGAGCCTTTGAATGAGGTACATCTCCTGGTACTAACTCAATAGTAAAATCCATTTTTCACTTTGGAGGTAATCTTGTAATTTCTTCCAGGAAAACATTTGAGAAATCTTGTAATATTGAAATATCATCGAATTTAAGCTTATCTTCTTTATCCATGTGTTCGTTATTTAATATATGTACAACAAAAACTTTACATCCTTTCCTTATAGCCTTTTTCATTTGTAATGCTGATATTTGTCTAACACGAACTTTCCTAGGTATCCCTTTGATAGAAACATTTTCTCCTTTATCATTTAAACAACTAATTTTTTTATCAAAGCAATTTAAAACCACTTGATGTCTTTCCATCCAATCCATACCTATTAAAACATCATAATACCACAACAGTAATACATTTAACTTTACTTGAGATTTGAACTGACTCATAAACATTTCATAGCTTTCAACTTAATTAACTAATTTTCTTTTAGTTCCTATAGCTAACTGAACCAACCAAGACTTTTCAAAACTTTTCAAAGATAAATTGCATTCTTTTGCTATGCTAGGTGACACATAGCTTAAACTAGCAGCTGAGTCAATCAAAATAGAAACATGCTGGTTTTGTATCATACTTTGTATTTCCACCATGGAGGTTTGATGATGAGCCTGTCGATTCTCCAAGGCTTCATTAATTCTGGGCATTTCATTTGCTACATCACCAAACGTTTGTTCCTCCTGAATATTATGTACATTGTTGTAGTTTCTCCTTCTGTTCAGACAATCTTTTGTGTAGTGAGATCTCTGACATTCCCAACACTTTATAGGTTCTATATGTTCATTTTTTTTAACATAATTATTAGTCGCGTCCCTGTATTTTGGTGCTGTAGTGTTTTGTTGTGTTTTATCTTTAAAATCTGTTCCTTGATAATTATTCTTAGAAAAATTTCAAGAATTATTCCTGAAACTTTTATTTGGCTTAAAATTTTTTATTCTCTAATCAAAGTTATCTGTTCTCTTATTCTTCCAGCTAGGTATGCTTTCTTTCTTTTTACTTTGTTCGTAACAGAAGTTAGTTTTTCTCATTCCCTTTTCAAGGGTCATCAGACTATCAAATTCAATTATGTCCTTGAAACTAGTAGGAAAACAGCTCATAAACCTTTGTATCTTAGGTTTTTCATCAATTATATACAGTACATATCTTAGCAAACTTAAAAATTTATTACTTAACTCTTTCATGGACATTAAGCCTAGTTTAAGTTCATGAAACTATTTAGCTCTTTCCTCATAATACTACTTAGAAAAGAATTTCCTTTTGAAGTATTTTTTAAACACTGTCGAGGTTACATATTTTTCTCTGAGGTTTTTAACTCTTTTTATGTCCTACCACCAAATGTCAGCCTTTCCGGTTATGTTATAGATAGCCATCGAGGATTTTAGTGTATCTGAGTAGTTATAAATATGAAAGTAATTTTTCATACCCGATAGCCAAACCTTGGCTTCTTCACCCTTTTCCACTTCTCCATTAAACATAGGAGGTTTTATCTCTGTAAATTCTCTTGAAATCTCTTCATATGGTTAATACTTCCCCTTTCTAGGATCATTGTCATTGTCATTACTTTCACTTGAGTATTTATACTTTCCTTTGTGCGACCTTGCTTTAATTCTTGAAGAAGATTTACTTTCACTATTAGAAAATTTTAATTTCTTACCTTTATGTTTGTATGATACTATTCCAGATTCAGTTTCATGTTCCTTTCTTTTATCTTTGCCTCTATTGTGTATTTTATCTAGTAATATCTGATTTAGTTCCTCCCGAGCTCTTATAATTCTTTCACTATCTTCCCTTATTGTTTGTAGTTCAACTCTTAAATATTTTACTGTTCGAAGTAGTTTTGAGGGTTGATTATTTAACTCCACATATATGTTATATGGATTATTGTGATGGGATCCATCTTCAGCAGATGCGTCAACTCCCTCCATGTCCTGCAAAGTAAATTTATATTTCTGTACATAAATATTTTTAAAACATGATCAATATATTTTGTTTCATGTTTTACATGCGAGTAATCCAATCTTCAGGCCTAGTGTTAGGAACCTCGCTCTGACACCACATGTAACATCTCCAAATTTCGTAAATAAATAAAAATTTAAGTAAATGTCTAACTGCAATTATAAAGGATAACATAATCCATACAATGTTTAAATTTTTGCTCAACATAAATGACACAAGTATGAAAAACATTAAAGTGTGACTTATCGTTATGATGACACTACTTTACTTGTCGTCAAATCGTGAAGGAACCGCATGTTTATTTCATGTCAATTACAGTTAGTGTATTTATTGGTTATGTTATAGAATAAATGTTAACTCTACTACGAATCTAGGAGGATGGGTTTTTATGGTCTTACTTAGCTCTCTGGCCAACACAAATCTACTGTTAAATATTTTGAAGGTGACAAACATTCAACGTTTTCCTTGTTTGATAACACACCTTCATCCCAGCTACATGTAAACAAAGTCTTAACTAAGCCTATGGGAAGACAACTATCCTAAGTCATAGCACCAAGTGATTGACCATATAAATAAATCAAGCATACGAAATAAACATTAGGGTATCCATGGGAAATTTCAACGGGGTTTGAAACTATAGAGATTTTGTTTTGATTTCTTAATAACTAGGTGGCATTTAAGAGGCCACGTGAAGACCTTATGGTCTCTAGCTCGATAACATTTGAGTCACCTCATAAACCCTAAGGGTTTAATTCATTGTAATCCCTTGTCCTTTCGTTGTGTTGTTCATCCTTTGCACTGTGTGAACAATGGTGGGGGAGCCGAGGCTCTCGAACCTTGACACCATCCAGGAGTGTTAAACTAATTATTTCTAGTTCAATAGAACAGTGTTTTTGTAGTTCGAGTTGTGGTATTTTCTTCTAAAGCTGCCTCTTTGAAAATTTCGAGGGAAATTTCAGTTTTATTTTGGTTGTGTTAACAATTATATTTCTTTTATTTGTAGAACTAAAAACGATGTTTGACTTCACTGTGTGGCTTGTAGGTGTTCTTGCCGGGGTTGCTGCAATATGGAATTTAGTCTTCATGGGGGTGTATGGTCTGGAAATACCTGTCACCCACATTCCTTTCTCTGTGTAGCTCCGTTGATTGTGGCTTTGCATCTCTAAAGATGGTCCAACACTCTCATGAATGGAGTCATTTTAATCGTTTCCTTATGATGAGAAATCTTGGTAATCCTCCATTTTTTTTGTCCCTATGGCCTTATTTAGTTTTTACAAAAAAAATCACCCTTTGACCATGGAGTTTAAAGGGGCCTGTAATGTATTATTAGTTGTATTTGTGGATTTGAGCTCGTGCAGATATTGTAAAATGAAATTTTAGGTTTTAAGTGATACCAAATAAAAAAAGGATTGCCAGGGTTTGAGGATGGGAGAACTTCCTTCATTTTGTTTTCAATGTATTATCATTATTCAGGATTTAATGTTGTTCTTTCATGTGATTCATGCCTTGTGATTTGAGTACCGTGAACTCTGTTTTTTCTCTTTTCTCTTTCTTTTTGGAAATATTTAGGGTCGTATGGCCATTACTTTGCTTATTTTATTTTAAAAAGGAAAAAGGGTGTTTCTTTGTTAGATGAATGATGAGATAAAAAGTTGTAATCCTTGAGGCATTGACAGAGAAATCGATCATGTTACAAGAAGTTTTTGTTTCCTCCTGAATGATTTTACTATTGGTGTTTTTAAATGGATTTTACAGTAATATAACTATAATGGCTTACAACCTGCAACAAGGGGTTCCGACTTGCCAAAAAACATTCTTAACTTAGTTTTTAAGGTTTTCTTTTTGGGATAACTATTGTATTTTTAAATGAGTATTTTAGGGCCCCGTGAGGCCTCTCTTTTCTTCACGTTATTGTAGTTATGTCATTGTTTCAAATTTTTATTGTTATATAGATATTCATGTTGGTTGGAGTCGTAAGATCTTACACACACACACACACACACACACACACACACACACACACATATATATATATTAATAAGTTTATTTGTTTTGTTTATAGCTTAGATTTGAAATTTAAAAACCCTAGTTGTAAACAAAAGGCGTGTTGGATGACATGGATTACAGGGTTTGAACCCTCAACTTGTTCGATTTTTAGAATTGTTTATTTAATAATTAAATGCTCTTATTTTTATACTATAGTAAGGATTCGTAAAGGTAGTATAATTTGGTTAATGGTTGTTACTGTTCTCATAGCTATAACTATTTAGTTAAAAATTAAATAGAATCTTAATTAGGGTAAATAATTTAATTCCTTGTTATGTCTCGATAGCATTTGCAGGCTTCGAATCAATATTCTAAATAAGAAATAATTTTTACAAGGTTATTCCATGTGGACTCTATGAATTTCTAGTGTTCCTGCAAATTTGATTAGTCCAAAACCCTAGTTTGTTTAGTTTTTGTTCCTTAAGTAAATTAAACTGGCTGATTCTTAAAACTGAAGTAGACTTTAAGACATAATATATAATATTTACAAAACTACAGTTATAACTTTGTTCCTAAGGCAAGAGTTAAATAAAATCTGGTTCAATGTTTACTTAACAAGGATACCCTTAAATATAATAAAACAAGAACTTAAAGAAGTTAGTACAACTCAGAAAAACTATTTAAAACATTATAGGTATTGATCCACAAATTATCCTTTATAGAATAATTACTCGAATCTATACTTCTTCCATAAAACTTGTAAAAATTATAGATTTCTTTAATACATATTATACATAAGTAAAATATAATTGTTATATTCAATTTAGTAATTTTTTAGGTGTTGAAAGAAAATATCCTTCGACATTCATGACCCTCGGATTCAAATATGAAATAAATGCGCATATAATAAACAAACAACTTAGAACTTGGATAATTGCAGAAGGGGATCAACCACCCAAATAAGACCGTTCCTCCCAACCGTCTCCTAAAAACATCCAAAATCACTTTCTTTAGGACCCCCAAGCTTGTTCACTGAACCACTAGGACGAAGAATGTTTTGTAACATCTCACACAGAAAATATCTACAACTTAGTAACTCACTAGCAGACTTAACTCTCAGCATTTCACTTTAGCTATCCCCTCATCAAATTTCCTTGTGTGCGTGACTTTTCAGTTTGCAGCAATCACAAGGCTCTATCTCTTAGAATAGAATGTAAAGAGCCCCCTGCTCAATTCGATGGTATTTATTTAACATTTCCTAAGTATTTGGGTTAGTTTTGCAATTAAATGAGCCACCTGCTTAGTTCCTCCTCTTCGAGAACATGACCACAATTTTAGGGATTTTGCTTCCTGCAACAGCTAGAAAGTGAAATGCTAGTGCTGCCACTTGTTATTTATACTTCTACAACTGTTCATTCCTCCTAGTGGGTTAGTGCACACACTTTCAACAATATTCTTTGGATATTTGTCTCTCCTTTTTAATTATTTAAATATATAAATATTCAATTACAATCATCCTTGACCAACTTGGTCATAAAAACCTTAAAATAAATTTTACCATAATGTTTTCTTAAATAAATAAAAATATTTATTTTTCTTTTCTAGATGGGTTACACTATCACAAGTGCAACTTTAAAAAATAAAAAAATCTCTACTCGATGTTATAATTATTATAAAATAATGTCATTTAAAATTTTGTTTTTATACAAGATTTATATCAATTTAAAATTATATATAACTACAAAAGAAAGATTAATACCATTGACAATTATATATAACTTACTAAAGATTAATACTACTCAAATAAAGGTTAACGACATAGAATGTAGCGTGGGATGATGTATCACACTTGTCTTTTCAAAATTACAAGTTCAATTTTTTTTTAAGTTTTTTCGTTAGACTTAGTTTGAATCTTGTTGTTGATGGACGATGAATGTACTTTAAGACTCAGCTTGAATATTGTTGTTGATGGACGATGAATGTACTTTCATATCTATGGAAATTCAAATAAATTAATTGAATTCAAGTTTCAAAAAGAAGAGAAATATTAATATTAAGGAATTTTAAAATTTGTGAAAAACTTTAATTAAAGAAATGTTTTTTTTCTTTAATTATTTTCAATCACATTTTTAAATAATTCAACCAAACAGTTAATGCTCTATAGAAGTTGGCCCAAGGACTTTAGATCTCTTTGAATCAAGGCTATGCAAATTAATTAAGTGGAATAATATGTCCCTCATAAGGTAATTGAAATATATTTGATGTTTGTGTCTTCACTTAACTATCATGACTATAATTTTGTTGTCCCTCGTAAGGTAATTGTAATAGAAAGGGTAATTATGCTTTTAACCCGACCAACCAGA
This sequence comes from Pseudotsuga menziesii, assembly GCA_001517045.1. Classification (NCBI taxonomy): domain Eukaryota; kingdom Viridiplantae; phylum Streptophyta; class Pinopsida; order Pinales; family Pinaceae; genus Pseudotsuga; species Pseudotsuga menziesii. Next base: position 19,057 of record LPNX010128060.1, read on the forward strand.
CTAGCGAGGCCAGCAATCCCCCTCCACATTAATAGGTAAGCCATTACGAGCTTTTGAGAAGACTTCACCCTCCTTGCCCTCCTTATATAAGGCAAACAATAACAGGCAGGAGGTGCTGCATCTAAGTCATCAGTGCATCTTTCTTTCTCATAGCTTTCTAGCCTGCTTTCGGGCGGGTAATTGAAATATATTTGATATTTGATGTTTTTGTCTTCACTTAACTATGATGACTACAAATTTGTTCTAGTTCAATGTGGGTGCTTTTTTATATTTATTTAGTTTTTTTTTGTAATTAAGTGATACTTACATTATTTTCTAGTATTAAATGATAATTTGGTTACTTTGTGTTTATATATATATATTATAATGATTATTTGATAATATAAAGAATGTAGTATAAATCAAAGCATGTACTATTAATAAGTTATGATAATAAAAATATATTCTTGAATCAGAATTTTTCATTTTATGCATATTAATATCAATTATATAAATAAAAGTAATCCATACAAAAAAATTAAAATAACAATAACAATCAAAACCAATGAAAATGAAACATAATTTATAAAATAGAATGTCATTTAATATTTTAAGTGATATATATTTATACATGTGGGGTTGTCACTTACCATATTTTAAGAAAATATAATTAGCATTTAGTATTAAGAGTATTCTAAATATGTGACGATTTTGATCATTTTTGTTCCAAATTTGATTGGAGTTATAGATATCCATTGTTGATATTGCAGAATATGGGTGAAATCGAGGTGTTTAGAGGGCTTTGAATCCATTTGTTCATTCAAAAATGAAAGTTGAACAATGAAAAAAAATGATTTCGCCAAAGATTATATCACCAAATCCGGTTATGCTAATGAAAAAGGTCCAAAACATCTAATGTTTAGACTACTTATTTAGTATTATAAGTGATATATATTTATAAATATGGAATCATCATTTAATATATTTCTTAGGGCCTTAAGTTCTTAGATTGTACAATGGATTTTACTTCTCTTATGTATGGAATTTCATTAAGGTGGAACATGTAAGTGACCAAGGGGGGATGTTAGAACCACCGTTCAACATAGAGTAAGTATAGAAATTGATTTTGGTTGGGTAACTTATAACATCTCCAAAATTCATAAAATAATTTATTTTTTTTATGACGACCTAGTGGGATTACATAGCTTAAAGAGAAACACTATAAGGTTCACATTATCCAAATCATCTACTTGAACTATCGCTTATCAATTTGATAAAACAACAACTTATATTGCGACAACCTTTAACTATGAACTAAATTCACTAGACTAATAATTGACTTATTTGTTAGTCATGGAGTTTTGGAAGGTCGTACATTTTCTTTTTCTCTTTTTACATCTTGGGAACTCAAAGCCCATTATCGAAAATTTATAGTCCTTCTTGTTTTAGTGTTTAAATTGTATGGAGTTGTCATACTTTAACCAATGCTTACTAACCCTATAACCATGGTTAGGGTTGCAGGCCTTTACGGTCTTACTTAGATTTATATAAGATAATGCATCGTTGACCTGATGCTATTGCAGGGTTCTTTCAACAAGAGAATTGTTTCTTCGCCTACTCTACTAAATATCAAGGTAGCAAGGTTATGGTGATCTTAAAAAAAATTAAGAAATAACAAAGGAGTATATCATAAAGTTACAATACCCAACACAATGAGGAATGGTTAAATGTGCTAAACTTTGACAAGGATTAACCTATTAATCGACCTTCCATAATGAGTTGGTTAAAACTACAGAAAAAGGGGTAGTGGATGCAATTTTACTACATGGAAAGTATCGTACACGCGCCCATGTGCTTTGGTCCTTGATAGCTATAAAAAGGACAAGGTTTCTTTAAACCATTCAAAAGGTCAAGGATTTTTTATCTTCTTGATTTTTCCCACTAAGAAAATTGCCGAAGGCTCTCAACTCCTTTCTCCCACGAACTCCAAGCTTCTGTTCAGTCCCTCACCCTGCGTTTAAGCTTACTCTTTGGTTTCATCCATAGAAGCTATTACAACACCATCACCAATATATGTCTTTGTCATGCTAAGGTGTTGCCAGTTCTGAAGCTTAGCTCTTGTAACAAGGTAAGATGTAAAGTCATCTTTCTCTATTTTGTTTTACATTGCATCATCAAAAAAATTATCTTGTTTTAACTCTTAATTCTTTTTTCTGGCAAAGAGTCCCAACAAATGTTGCACATGTTTCATGAGTTGGTTCGAAAGAGGTGCTTTAGGGTCCTGGTAATACCTTGAGAGTTGAACCTTAAGGTTTTGACAACATGGATTAATGCTGGAAAATAATAGACTCTGGTTTAGGGAGTGCCTTCTATGGAAGCTACAAGGCTTGTACTGCCCCTTTACACTTCTTGTCGATGGTATTCATCTAATCAACATAGTTATGGTGGTTTTATTTAATCACCCTTCGGATTTAATGTTGTTTTTATTTTCTCATCAACAGAGTTACTCTTTAAAATGTAAGTCCATCAGACCATGGAGTCTGTCAAAAAACATGAAACCCTTATTGTGATTCGGTTTGGTTCTTACTCTCCTTACTATAACTAGTAATCATTCTATGATAGATGAATGAATATAAAGAGTTATTCCATTTTAAAATCCCTAGAGAAAGATAGAGTTTTAAATATTTAACGTTCTCCTTTTGGTTTCAGACCGTGAGGTATGGTTTGTAAATACAGTTGCAAGATAAACAAGAATTCTCCAATTACTCTGTTTATTTTTCATTGTGTATACAAAATTTATGTCCAACAAAGTGCTTATCAGTAATCAGTGACTGTCTGTATTTTCATTACTTTCAAAATTATATAAATTGTTTGTTTTTCATAAGCAACGTTATACCTATCATTGTTATGGTTTTAGAGAGGTCATGGCGCCTTCAAAACAAAACTGTAATTTAGGGTATTCCAATTATAAGTTCTGTTTGAGATTACAGTACTGATAAATTGGTTTATTCGTTGCTACCTGGGTTCTACCCTTTGAGAGAAATAATTTCTAAATGTTTAACATGGTTCTTTTTATGTGCATTTAATTAACAATTGTTGTTAGGATTAAATGATAAGATTTTATAAAGGATTGTATTTACAACTACGACCTATCTCGTTTGGGTTTGGTTGCTGCTAAATATAGGTTTCAGTTATTAATATTTTCTTATTAAAAGAAAAAAGAGAAGTCTAAGTTACGTTTCGTCCCCGTATCTGACAGAATGGTCGTAAATGATAGTTTGGAACCCTAGATAGGACATGGTTATCTTAGATCTAAAGTGTTGAAATCAAATTTTGTTACTTCTTAAGTCTACATAGAGAATTTTATTCTTAGATCATTTATGGAACAAACAAGCCTTTGGCTGTAAAAGGATAATACTGTGCAGATTGTTTTAAGCCTTTGGATGAAATACATTTGATAAAGGAAGTTTAAAAGTATTATTTATAGCTTTGAAAACCTCAGCTTAGACCATAGTGAAATTGAGATGGGTTAATAATATAAGAGGATTTAATGGTAATTAAGGATTTCATTGAAATTTACAAAAAAAAACAAATCGTATTTAATCAAATTTGTAACTTAAAAGAATTCTCCGTAGAAATAAAAGAGAATGAAACTAAAATAATATTAATTGTTTGATATCGATAATACAATAAGGAAAATATAATAATGTTTCTAAATAAGGAATATGGAACACCTTACTAACTTTTACGGTGAAAACTCTGGTTTAACAATATTTTACATTTACTGATAAAATTGATTATAATATATTCCTACTGTAATACAGTGACAAATAATACTTTCTATGAAGGATTTAAACATCCATAATTTCCTTCATACACAAAAAAACAAAAACCTTGAAGATAATAATTAGAACATAATAGAACACGCTCACTTTGGAAGAGGACAAACACCCAAAGAAGATTGTTCCTCCCAACCGTCTCTTGAAAGCAGCCAAGATCACTTTCCTTAGGACCCTCGATCCTGTTCACTGAACCACTAGGACAAAGATGATGTGTAGAAGCCTACATAATATTCTCTGGAACTTAGAAAACTCACTTGCAGACTTAACTCTTAGCAATTCACTTTAGCTATCTCCTCATCAAATTTCTCTTGTGTGCCTAACTTTTCAGTTTCCAACAAATTCACAAGACTCTAATCACTTAGAATAGAATGTAGTGAGCCTCCTCCTCATTTTGATGGTATATATAAGATTTACTAGGTCATCAGGTCAATTTTGTAATTAAATGAGCCACCTTCTCAGTTCCTCTTTCTAGGGAACATGACCACAATTATAGGGATGTTTCCTCCTGCAACAACTAGAAAGTGAATGTTGTTGTTGCCACTGGTCACTTCGAATTCAACTACAACAGATCATTCCTCCCAGTGGGTCAGTTAACACTCTTCAACAATCTTCTTTCGATAGGTGTCTTCTCTTTTAATTATTTAAATAAATAAAATATTCAATTACAGTCACCTTTGACCATTCGTGGTCAACAACATAAAACTTTACAATAAATTTTAAAGTAATGTTTTTAGTTCTAGGTGGGTTACAAACACCCCCTCTTAAGTTCAACATCGTCCTCGATGTTGCTTTAGTGTCTTCTGAGTCTTCCTGGAACAAAATTAGATTTTCCTCCCGCATATGAATCTCCAATTCCCATGTTTCTTCATCTGGTCTAAGGTGCTTCCATTGCACCTTTACTTTGCTTAATGGTGCGATTCCGGAGAAAAAATTCTCTCTTGTTGAGGATACAATCCGATTCCACCTGGAAATCTCTTTCGGGTTCAACCTGAATAACATTCCAATCGGTCACATGAGTAGCATCATGCACATAATTTTTCAAAATGGAAATATGAAATACGTTATATAATCTAAGATTTGGTAGCAAAGATAACTGATAAGCAACTGGTCCAATTCTTGCTAATATCTCAAATGGTCCACAATACCTAGGTGCTAATTTAGTACAACTCCCCAACTTAAAGGAGTTTTTTTTTCTGGGTTTTACCTTGAAAAACACATGCTTACCTACTTGGAATTCTTTCTGAGTTCTTTAAGTTCTTCATGACTCTTTTGTTTGTTTTTTGCAATTTTAAGATTGCTTTATAGCTGTTTCACTGTTAGTTTAATTTCTTTTAACAAGTTAGGTCCTAACATCAATCTGTCAACCATATTACTCCATGAAATGGGAGTATTACATTTCCTACCATATAGTATTTCAAAAGGACTACGTTTAGCTGAAGCCTGATAGTGATAGTTATATGCAAACTCGACTAAGTGCAGATAATCTTCCTGAATTTCTAGGGATGATCTCTAACATACATCTTTGACATATCTTTTAAGACTTGATTTACTCTTTTTGTTTTTCCATCCATTTGCGGATGATAAGCAGTAATGAAATTTAATTTAGTATCTAATCCATTAAACAATGACTTCCAGAAATTACCAGTAAACTTAGGATCCTTATGAGATATTATTACCTTAGGATTTCTATGCAAACGAAAATTTCCTTCATAAAAATGTCAGTAGTATTAGCAACCTTATAAGTAGTTTTAAAAGGTATAAAATGTGCTCCCTTGCTTAGTTTGTCTACCACTACCATTACAGAATCATTTTGCTTTTGATTTTTAGGTAGTCTTGTTATAAAATCAAGACTGATAATTTCCCATTTCCATTCTGGAATTGGTAATGGTTGCAATAAACTTGTTGGCCGGTGTCAATGCTCAACCTTAACATGTCAGAATTATATACACCTAGCTATATATTCATCCACTTCATTCTTCATATTAGGCCAAAAATAATCTTTTCTTATCCATTTTATCATATTTTGATGACGTGGGTGTCCTGAATAAGGAATTTTATGTACTTCATTCAAAATCAACAATTTGATTTCTGGTACATTAGGTACATATAATGTTTTTTTATACAACATTAAGTCTTTTTCGTTCAAACTGAAATCTGTTTTTACGTTTTTAGATTAATTTTCTGTTGCGTTTTCTCTTATATTTCGATATTCTTTATCCATTTTTACTCCATATTCCAATTTATCGACTAATTCTATTTTCTACTTGCTAACATGACGGCTATAAAATTTAGTCTTGCATTACTGCTTAAGGAATCAACCACTTTATTTTCCTTTCCTTTGATATGTTTGACCTCGAAATCGTATTCGCTAAGGAAAGCTAACCATATTTATTGCCTTGAGTTTAGATTTTGTTGATCAAACAAGTATTTTAAGCTTATGTTATCAGACATTAATAGAAATATTCTACCAATTAGATGATGACGCCACATTTTCAAAGCATGTATTATAGTTTTCAACTCTAAATCGTAAGTGGCATAATTATTTTCATGTGTTTGTAACTTTCTTGACTCATAAATTATTACGTGACCTTCTTTTGTTAGTAGTTCACTAAATCCCGCATTGCATGCATCAATGCACATAACAAAGTCCTTGTTTAGATCTGCTATTTTTAATATAGGAGTAGTAGTTAACAATTCCTTTAACTTATTAAAACTTTCTTCACACTTTAGATCCATACAAATCTTTTTTCATTTTTTTGTAAGGATGTTATGTGATTTGCGATCTTCGAGAATCCTTCTATGAATTTCTGGTAATGACCTGTAATTCCCATGAATGATCGTACATTCAATACGTATTTAGGAACAAGCCATTCCATTATTTATTTTCTCTTATCAGGATCTACTGATATCCCTTCCTTGGATATCATGTGAACTAGATACTGTATTTTATCTTTAAAGAATTCTCATTTACTGAATTTAGCATACAGTTTATGTTATCTTAGAACTTGTAATATTATCTGTAAATGTTCATCACGTTATTCTTTTGTTTTTGAATAAATGAATATGGAATCTATGAAGACGACTACGAATTTATCCAAGTACTTACTTAAGACACTATTAATTAAACACATAAAAGTTGTTGGATCATTCATTATCCCAAATGGCATAACTACAAATTCATAATGTCTGTATTGGGTTCTGAATGTCATTTTAAAAATATCTTCATCTTTAATTCTCACTTGATGATATCCATATCTCAAGTCTATTTTTGAGAATATTGTTTCTTCATGTATATGATCGAACAAATCATCTATGTGCGGCAATAGATATCCACTTTTAATTGTCATCTTGTTTAACTGAAGGTAACCTATACATAAACATAATGTACCGTTTATATGTTTAACAAATAAGACACGTGCTCCCCAAGGGGATACACTTGGTCTTATGTAATTCTTATCTATCAGCTCTTGTAGTTGTAGTTTTAATTCATTAAGTTCTAATGTGTTCGTTCAATAAGGATCCTTTGAATGAGGTACATCTCCTGGTACTAATTCAATAGTAAAATCCAATTCTCTTTTTGGAGGTAATCCTGGAATCTCTTCTCGCAAAACATCTAAGAATTATTTAAGATTGGAAGGTCATCTAATTTTAACTTATGTTTTTTATTTAGGAGTTCGTCATTCATTACATGTACACCAAACTTTTTACAACCTTTCCTTACGGACTTTTTCATTTGCAAAGCTTAAATGTGTCTAACAAAAATTTTTCTAGGTATCGCTTTGACTGTTATTATTTCTCTTTTATCATTCTAAGCATGTAAATGTTTTCTCAAAACAATTTAAGACTGCTTTGTGTTTTTCTAGCCAGTCCATACCTATTAGAACATCATATGAATGTAAGGGTAATACATTTAATTTCACTTGAGTTTTGAAATGGCTCATAAACATTTCATAGTTTTCAACATAACTAACTACTTTTCTTCTAGTTTTTGTAGCTAACTGAACCAACCAAGACTTTTCAAATTTTTTAAAATGTAAATTGCATTTTTCTGCTATACTAGGTGACACGGAGCTTAGACTAGCACCTGGGTCTACCAAAATAGAAATAGGCTTGTTCTGTATCACACCTTCTATTTCCACCATGGATGTTTGGTGATCAGCCTGTCGATTCTTCAAGGTTGCATTGATTCTGGGAATTTCATTTAATACGTCACCAACAATTTCTTCCTCCTAAATTGTATGCACATTGCTCAAATTCCTCTTTCTGTTCAGACAATCCTTTGCATAATGAGGTGCCTGACATTCCCAACATTTCCCAGATTCTCTTTGTTCATTATTTTTAACATAATTATTAGGCATGTCTATGATTTTTGGTGCTGTAAAATTTTGTTGGGTTTTACCTTTAAAATCTGTTTCTTGATAATTATTCTTAGAAAAAATTCTGGAATTATTTCTGAAACTTTTGTTTGGCTTAAAACCTTTCCTTCTGTGCTCAAAATTACTTGTTCTTTTATTTTTTTTGTTAGGTATTCCTTATTTATTATTATTTCTTTGTTCATAACAGAAGTTAGCTTTCCTCATTGCCTCTTCAAGGGTCTTTGGATTATCAAATTCAATTTTGTCCTTGAAACTAAGAGAAAAAGTGCTCAAAAACCTCTGTATCTTAGGATTTTCATCGATTATATAAGGTACATATCGTAATAAGCATAAAAATTTACTACTTAGTTCCTTCATAGACATTGAACCTAGTCTAAGATCATAAAACTATTTAGCTCTTTCTTCATAATACTATTCAGATAATTCAAGATTCAAATTCATGTTCTCTTATTTTATCCTTTCCTCTGTTGTGTAGTTTATCTTGTAATATCTGATTCAGTTCTTCTTGTGGTTTTAAGATTCTTTCGTTATCTTCCTTTAAAGTTTGTAATTCAGCTGTTAAATATTATACAGTTTGAAGCAATTCATATGGTTGATTACTTAATTCCACATAAATATTATTTGGATTATTATGATGGGATCCATCTTCATGAGATGATTCTACTCCTTCCATTTCCTGCAAAAATAAAAATTTGTATTTATGTAGAGAAACAAATTTTAAATATAGTCAGTACTTTCATTTTTCATGTTTTGTATGCGAGTTGAGCCAATATTCAGGCCTAGTGTTTGGAAACTCACTCTCATACCACATGTAACATCTCCAAAATTCATAAAATAAAATAAAAATTTGATGACGGATTACTGAGATTACAAAGCTTAAAGAGAAACATTGTAAGGTCCACATTATCCAAATCATCTACTTGAACTATCACTTATCATTTGATAAAACAAAAACTTAAATTGCGACAACCTTTAAGTGTGAACTGAATTCACTAGACTAATAACTGACTTATTTGTTAGTCATGGAGTTTTGGAAGGTCATACGTTTTTTTTTTTTACATCTTGGGAACTCAAATACCGTTATCGTAAATTTACAGTCCTTCTTGTTTCTGTGTTTAAATTGTATGGAATTTTCATACTGTAACCAATGCTTACTAACCCTATATCAAGGTTAGGGTTGCAATCCTTTAAGGTCTTACTTAGATTTCTATAAGCTAATGCATCGTTGAACTGGTGTTATTGCATGGTTCTTTCAACAAGAGGATTGTTTCTTCTCCTACTCTACTAAATATCAAGGTAGCAAGGTTAGGGTGATCTAAAACAATTCTTAAAAAATAACAAAGGAGTATATCATAAAGCTACAATAACCAACAAAATGACTAGTGGTTAAACGTGCTAAAATTTTCCAAGGATTAACCTATTAATCGACCTTCCAGAATACATTGGTTAAAACTATAGAAAAAGGGATAATGGATGCAATTTTTCTATGTGGACAGGATTGTACACGCTCCCATGTGATTTGGTGCTTGCTAGCTGTAAAAAGGACAAGAGTTTTTTAAACCCTTTGAAATGTCAAGGGTTTTAACCTTCTTGATTCTTCCCACTAAGAGAGGAGTCGAAGTCTCTCAACTCCTTTCTCCCATGACCTTCAAGCTTCTGTTCATTCATCGACCCTGTGTTTAATCTTACTCTATGGTTTCATCCATAGAAGTTGTTACAACATCGTCACCAATATATGTCTTCGTCGTGCTAAGGTGTTACCATTTTTGAAGCTTAGCTCCCATAAAAAGGTAATATGTAAAGTCATATTCGTCTGTTTCATTTTACATTGCATCATCTGAAAAATTATCTTGTTTTAACCCTTAATTCTTTTGTCTAGTAGAAAGACCTAGAAAATATTGTGCATGTTAGATGAGCTGATTCGAAAGAGGCACTTGAGGGTCTTGGTAAGAACTTGAGCCCTGAACCTTAACGGTCTGACAGTATGGATGAAGGTTGGAAAATAGCAGACTTTGGTTTTGTAACGTCCCCCTTGAACTACCTCTGAATATCTTGTAATTTTGGATGTATCTTGTTCTCTGGTGAGGAGCTCAAGGCCAAGGCCCCACCAATAGAACCTTGTATGATAGGAGATGTGATTATTTTTCAAAGCTATAGACCTGGGAGATACAAGACCAGGACACGACTTAAAACGAGCGACTGAATCCACTAGGGGAGGTAAAACAGTAAGAAGAGTGAACATCTTCTTGAATGACACAAGATTTAATGGCCGACCTAGATCGAAATAAGCCTAAGTGGACAAACTTACATCCTTGGTCTTCAGAGATAGTATCTGCACGCACCGCGGTACATGGTTTCGCCAAAACCTATCGCGGCTGAGACATCGCAACTCTGAACAAAACCCTAATAGAATCAAGTCACGATCGAATGAGTTGCACCTGATTTAGCATCGATACAAAGAATTAAGGGGTTAAGATCAAAAGGGCTTTTCGGGGAGAAAAGCATCCTAATAGAGCTAATGGTCAAAAGGAATCTTTCCTTTAAAACAACAAGAGTCTAAGTATACCAGCACTTGTATCCACCTCACCTTAACCAAGGAGAGTGGAAGGAAAATGTGTGTATGTTTATATAAAGGTCCTATATATATATATATATTAGGAAACTACTTGTAGTAAATAAAATTGCAAGTAGAATATAAATAACATTATATATATATATTATAGCGGACATTTAACCCATACGCATGTATATTATTATATACAATATAAGACCACCTGCATGTTTATAATATGTAAAGAATATTACAAATAATGGTGGATAATTATCTTATACAATATGAGACCCCTAACGTAAAAAGGATTGTTTGTGTGAATACACAAAAGAAATTTACTTATGATAAAGGAGAACTTTATTATTTTAATGTCTTAGTGGACCATCTTTAGTGAAACGAGCTGCTAGTATATAATATATATATATATCATCTCATATTTGAAATAGTAGGGAACGTGAAGGATTTTGATGTTATTACAATGGAGGAGCATCATAACAAGAGTTTTTTATGGGGAAAGAAAATATGTATAAGTTTAGCGTAACTCTCATGGTCGCCATATTCTAATTTATCGGACTCGGCAACTTAGGGTATAACGTTGGAAAACCCTAGATACTGGAAATGCATCTCTAAATCTATCCAGGCATTCTAGGACGGAAGCGGAACAATTTAGTGACAGACTCACTTTCTTCTAACTCCGCCTTGTGGCACTTTTGGGATATATGCATTCTTTTCGTATGAACCCTCAGTCAATGTAATTTTTTGACTTCTACGCATCTCAGCATTAAGTTTGTTAAAAACACCATTAATTACCTGCAAAAAAATTAAAAGGGAAAGTTCGGCCCGGATGGAGGAATGAAATAATTACTGACCGTAATTAGTCATGTCACTGACTTAGCCCATAAAACAGTCACCTGATTTCAGGGAATTTATAGCGTGACAGCCTCCCCATCAGCAACGGTAACGGCAACCCTATGTTAAGAATCTCGTCGGAGGATAAGAGGGGGGCTACGGGGGGGTGCCAGAAAAAAAAAAAATGTTTACAGGTATGGGGACGGATTGGGAAAAGGGGGTGCTGGCTGCAAATGATGGACTCGGCTGGAGCTGCACCGTGACATTGGGCGTCTACCTTCTGTGCGTTGGAACGGTAGTTTGCGCATCCCTGTTTGTATGAAATTGTGCATTGTAAGTATATCTATGTGGGCAGCTTGTAGCTTTCACTAAATATTGATATGCTCCATGATAAATACCCTTGGAACTTATGCGATTGACTTCCTGCTTCAAATCAGAAGCTGGCCATGGAATTCTGGTAAATAGATGTGAAACATTTTCGTAGGCCATAGATAGCCAATCGCTGGGGTAGTAATTATTTTTATACTTGTTGAAAGTTAAGGCTTGCGTTCCTATTAGACGTATGTATGGCCCAGCTCCATTTCATGCTATTGGAGTCGCTACTCCGGTTGTAGGGTGACGGACATAGCCCTCCTAAATCAATCATCCTCTTAAATCTGATGTCTTTCTAATGTTCAGGTTAGAATTGTATGGTCGCCACACCTTGTCTGCAATTTTGCCTGTAGAGCATAGATATCACTGCGTTTTTCCTGTAGAAATATCACTACAATTTTTGGCATGTATGGCATGGACGTCACTGCGTTTTGCCTGTAGAGCATAGATATCACTGCGTTTTGCCTGTAGAAATAACACTGCAATTTTTGCCCGTACATCACTGCGTTTTTTGGCATGTAGAAATGTCACTGCGTCTTGCCTGTAGAGATATCGCTGAGATTTGTAAAGTACTACCCTGAGGTCACAGGGTATAAGGGGGAGGAGCAACTTGGTACAGCACTAGAAAATGCAGAGGTCGTGATAATTCGTGCGGGTATTCCTCGAAAAACCTGGCATGAACCGTGATGATTTTCGTCAACATCAATGCGTGGAGTATCGAATCCCTTTTCTCTACGATTGGAAAATGCTGCGCAGAGGTAAGATGTCACAACTAATCATCTTATTTGTAGCTCCAGGAAAAAAAACCTATGCCTAAAACATTTGTGCATAACGATTTTCGACTGCAATGTGTATTAAGGTTTTGAGATAAGATATAAGGATAGCGAGGTGTCATATTAACCTGAAAATAGATGTAAATACTGCGAGGTATACTAAAAACTGTACCTTAAAATAAGCGATGAACGTTGATAAAGTCTGCCCATTGGACATGCGATTTGTCTGGATAGGGTTTGCGATTTTATCTTGACAAGGACTGCCGATTAAGATATGTTTGGTTTGGTTATAAACTGCTTTTGGCATTTTTGAAATAGATTCATGAATTTTCCCCTACTTTTGGCTAAGCTTGGATCCTGATAAATGACCTACTAACAGAGACTGGTATAATTTTTCTAAAACGCAAAACGGGAAGAGGTTCTTATTATTGAATATTATAGTATTGCAAATGATTAATGGTATCTGTTAAAAGATGAATTATTCTTTGACATTTCTGGCATTGGTGCCGTCCTCCTTTTTAGGTCAGTAGATGATATTCATCACATGATTGAATCAGGTATAAGTTGGGACCAACAATGTCCCTTTAATTATTATTTTTAAATCCTAGCTTGTGTAGGTGAATGTTCTTTAGATCCAAGAGATCGGTTAAAGTGATGCCCCAGGAAAAGGGAGTCCCTGGCAGCATAGTTTTTGTGAATATTATGGCAACAGAGTTGTCGCTGTTTGTAAGCAAATTTGGAAATATTAAATGAGGCAAAGGTTTGGTGGATGTAACCCCAAGGTTGGGGTGAACCACGTACATTGGTATTGTGTCTTATGTGTTTTGATGTGGTGCGTTTTCTATGTGGTTATCTTATGTGGAATTTGATGCTTTTGTCTTACATGTTCATGATGTGATTTATCTTACATGTTTTTATGCATTGAGTTCTTAATGTAATTAATCTTATGAACTTGATCTTAAGTGCCCAAAGGTTTAGACTAATATTACAGCTAATGCAATGGTGCCAGTAGCCAAGGACCCTAAATGAGTATCTGGACATTCATAAACATGAAGGGACGTACAATCTGTTAGTCGCATTGTATGTTAAGATAAGTGAGTATGTATATATAGATATGTTTATTTGGAGTGATTTCGTGAAAATTGCATTCAAGGAAAAGCAATTCTTATATGTTTTAAAGTCCCATGCAACTAATGTAGTAAATATGGGTTTCCTTAGATAAGATAGAAAGGTATGACTCTGTTTATATTTATGTTATGCAAGTGCTTAGGTATGACCTTGCAGTGATTGATTTTAAAGTAATTGAACTTTATCACTCATAAACCCTAAATCAGATTTGTAGAAGTCTCCCCTAAAATACGAATAACAATAAAAGTAAAAATAAAATAAAAATATTTACGTATTTTTCCCACCTTTATTTGGGAGACGCTACAGGTTTGGGGATTGTGTTCTATGGATGCTACAAGGCTTGTACCGCCCCTTTACACTTCTTGTTGATGGTATTCATCTAATCGACAGAGTTATGGTATTCACAAGGTAGTAAACCTTCCAAACTATCATTATTATGCTCATTAGTAGGATTAGTACTAAAGTTTTTAGTGATATCATCCAATTGCTGACTATAATCTTCAACTTGACCCCGGGTTTCTATGGTGACAGGATGAAGCTGTCCAACTGTGTTAATGTATTCAGGATCTCTTGAATAATGTTTTGTCTCTCTCCAACTTTCTTCAGAAATATCATGCATGTCATCTACATAGTTTATGTACTCAGGATCTCTTGATGATGTTTTAGGACCACAACCCTCCGGAAAACCATGCTCCTAAACATAGCATGCATAATAACAAGAAGATTCTTCATGAAGGTCTTTACATGCCCTGCAAAATGGCTTATACTGCTCAACCATGTTAGCAGCATCTAGCTGATGGGGAGGCCTCTGCTCATGGTTGGGAGGCTTTCTTTGCCAAGTTGGCTTGGTAGGAAAGGTTCTAGGAGCAGACTGAGTTTGAGTTCTTTCCATCGTTATCACCCTATCTTGAATCTCCTTCAACTGTGCTAAGTGTTTCTGCTCTGCCTCCTCCATATTTTTCTTCATCTCCTTTTTCATCTCAATCATTTGTTTTTCATAGGCATCCTTCATTGCTAATAAAGAATCCTTGTCTTTAGGCTCATTAATTTTCAAAGGGGTGGAAGACCTTGAATAACCATGGAGGTTAGATTTACCATATGAGTGCATGTTCAGATCAATATTGATAGCCATCTCCTGATCCTGGAGCAAGTTAGCAGGCTCCTTGTCTCTGATATTGTACTGCATTTTGCCACTAAGTGCCTCAATGTAATGGACCAGGATGGTTGGTTTAGTTGGGGCATACTTAGTAGGGATGGCATTTGATAATTTCGTGAAACTAGTATTGAACCCGTCCATTGTTTCTGTGTCTTTCTTCTTTATGTTGGTCAAGGACGCAAGTTGATGTCTAGGTTATTTCTTTTCACCAAACTTGTTGGTTGAAGAAGTTTTGAAAGCTGCTAGACTATCAAAGGCATTGTCTGGTAAATTGCTATACCAGTCGCTCACCTTTCCATCCAGAGATAGAGCAAATAACTTCATATACACATCATCATGTTCACTGACCGGATCATTTATATAAGCATCGATACACCTAGAAACATTCCTGAGGTGCATGGTGGAGGTAATGGCATCAGTTCCTGTATACATCGAGAGCTTATCGATAGCTTTGTTTGGAAGACGGTGGGGTTGACTTGCTATTTGAGAAAAGTCAAGCTGAGTAAAATACTCGCCCATTATGTTAGAAATAGTGGTATTAGTGTTTTCAGGAAATAAAATGTGGATGTTTGAAACAGACTTAGATCCAAGTTCTGCAAGGATCCTATGATAAGATAGTTTGTTTAATCTCCTCCTTAAGACCTTTTCGAGGTCAAGGATGAAATCGACCAAACCTACAGAGTTTCTTCTAGTAGAATACATTGAGGTTTTAACTGAGAGTGGAGTCGCCAGGTGGACTTAAGTCTAATTTCAGAGAGTGATTGCACTAAAAATCTACCAAAAAGGATAAAAAGGTAAAAAAATAAAAGAATCAAAGGTCGTCCAGGAACAAAAAGATTTGTCCCCGGTAACGGCGCGAAAAGATGTTGTCCACCGATTGCACACTAGCAGCAGAAATCTTCTAAAAGCTGTCTCCTCACTTGAGAAAGTGGGAGAGGTGTGACGTTGGGGGAAAGAACAGAGCTAGGTACTGTCATCTACTCCTAGCTCCTCTGTTTAGGCTAACTCCTAACAAAGCCAAGGGCGGTAGTCCCTAACAAAGAGTTTTCTATGGCTCAATGTTTTAAGTTGATTTTTAGATGTTTCAGATGTGGATGGATGTTGTTTAGGAGTTATTGTGATTTAAAATGATTAATGTGATGAATTGAGCACAAGACAAAACAATCCACATTGCTATCACTGGAATTGAAAGATAGACAAATATTTGAGAACTTCACAAAATAAATAAAGCGTTCATAGATATGATCTATAATCAAACATTCGATGGACAAATGGCCCAGATTATCAACAATGTGTAAAATATAGGACCAGTGACTATGGATTCAACTTATCAGAGATGCTTCGAATGTAAATATGATGTGAATCCCAAAATATGCCTGTGAATGTGAGGTTTTGCAAGTGCTCTTGGTAAGTTTTAAGAGTTTTTACTTATGATTTTCGCTTATGGTAGTTGGATGTCCTAACCGGTAATACCTTCAGTGGCTCCGTTCGAAGACATGACGAACATGTCTGGAATGAAAGGTAAGCGTTCACTAACTTAACTACCAGTGCCCAGATTAGGTAGCCCGGCGCCCACACTTGGAATTTTCCCACATGCCTCGGTATTTATCAAACAACGTTGGTGCGCTGGTTATGGGAAAAAGTTTTAGTTAAGATCCTCTTGTGGGGTTTAGACATCCAATGCCATTTCTGGGTTTTCTGATCTAGGATCGGTCAGAGCATACTCCAGCAAGGAGGAAAGGGGGTTAATTAATTAAAGGGGTATTGCGAATTTTATTAAGTTAAATAATTAAAACTCTCACATAGAGAGTGCTCTTGACCTCGTCTTATGACCGTGGTTCAAGAGACTTAGCTATTCTATATGAAGCTAATGCAAGGATTATGCAAATCTAAAATGCTCTCCGATAGAGAGTGCTCTTGACTTGTGTTCTTGCAAGTTCAAGAGTCTTACTTAAGAATTAATTGATTAAACAATATGATGCGCAACAATTAAGATGAAGATGATTGATTAAACTCTCTGACAGAGAGCACTCTTGATCCATCTTATGGTGAGATTCAAGAGATTTATGAATGTTAGGCAGTTGATTTATTTATATAAAAGATAAACAATTAAGAAATAAAGTAATCAACTTAATCAATGAATTAAATGTAATGGACCAATACTTAGTATTCTACGAAAAAGATGTAAATATTATGAACACAGACACATTTAATCCTAAGCATATAAAAAGATGGACACAACACAAACCTCCCCAAATGGGGGAGGATGAGAGTGGGGACTTAAAAACCCCACTCAAACAAAAGATGCTTTATTAAAATTATACAAATTGCCTTTAGGAATTTAATCCTTGAAAGGACATTCAAAGGAAAGTATACAACTCTATTATTATTGCAACTTGCGTAAAAAGGAGTGTGATTTACTTTTACTTGGAGCTTTTCTTGAAACTTGCCCAAAAGGGAAAAGAAGAAGTTTGAATGAGAGCAAAAGAACAAGGAAAAAGAAGGCTAAAATAAAAGGAAGCGAAGGGGAAGAAAGAGGGAAGGAAAAGAAGAAGTCAAAAACAAGAAAAGGGAGGAATAGGGCAGCGAACTAAGAAGCTAAGGGATGAACAAAATTAAAGAAAACAGGACACCGAACAATGAAATAAGTGGCTGTCATAAAAATTGCAAAACGGGACAGCGAACAATGAAATAAGTGGCTGTCATAAAAAGTGCAAAATGGGACAGCGAACCATAAAATAAGTGGTTGTCATAAAAAGTGCAAAACGGGACAGCGAACCATGAAGTAAGTGCCTGTCATTAAAAGTGCAAAACAAGACAGTGAACAAAAAGTAAAAGAAATGGCCAAAAAAAAGGTTAAAAGAAGCCCAAAAACTAGGGAAAAAAGAGGCAAACAATGGAAGAAAGCCAGGGCACACTAGGGCTGTCCAAAATGGAGAAAATGGATGGTAGAAGAGAGAAAAAACGAGGCAGCGATGAAGAAAAAGTGAGAAAATGAAAACAAGTCAAGGAGGAAAGGGGCTAGCAAGCAAGGAAACAAAAGAAGTCAAGGAGAAAAGGGAGAACTAGACGAAGGAAGTTCGGTAACCAAGAAGTATTTAAATTTATGAAAGAATTTGAGATGGAACTTTGGAGGAAGATCTACTTGTTTTTTCCTCTTGGAAAAAGCCAAACTCTCTGTAGCTCCTGAAACTCAACAATGTTAGAAGGTTCTCATGATGATGGAGATGAGTTTGATGCAGTTGAGCTCGCACCCTTCTCCAAATGGCGAGATCTGTAAAGACAATCCAACTTGATACCCAGTGAGATCAAACAATAAAAATTAGTATGCTAGTAATATGCAAATCAAGATCAATACTTCATATAACTTAATATTTGTACCCATCTAGATTATGATAAACTTTGCATAATAAACCAACTCGACAACAGCAAATGGTAAATCTTATGTTCTAATACTAGACTTATAAAGCTAGTTGTTTGATTCAACACATAAATAACAAATTGAAAGCATCGATAGAGATCACCTCATACAACACATCCACCAATGAAGAGACAATCCTGTAGACCTCCAAAGTCGAAAAGCTTTATTCAATAATATAATGATTACAATTTTTGCAAAGTTTCTATGCCCAAAAGTCCATCATAATAGAGCTGGAAGAGCCTCTATTTAACAAATGAGAGAGTGCTAAAACCCTAAAACCAAAAAATGAGTTCCCCAACCAACTTAGCCACCTAACAAAGAGCCCAAACCTAAACTGGAGAACCGAGAGTGAGGGGAGGCCTCCACCAAGGAAAGGTGCTCCCACTCCAAACCTATGCACTGAAAACAAGCCAAGGATGAGGCCACATGTGTGATTCTGAATGTAGGTAAGCTCATCCTTTAGGTCTGGCAGGAGCCTGAGCTAGGTTTGGGAAGCCCACTGATGGTGCAAGCTTCATTCTTCACCTCGATCAAATCACCGGACCAATGAGAGCTCTCCATCTCATTTTTAGCTGGAGATGACATGTCTGATAACTGATAATAAATTAATTGCTCTCTTAGTGATGACTAAAGCTGAGTTATGATAACTCCAATCATCATAAGTGTTCCATGAGATGTCATTTAGCCTTTTATTTTACTGAATTTGGATTAATTTGGAGAGTTTTAGTTTTCTCCAAAATAATCATTTTTTTAATAAAAATTATTTTTTAATAAAAATCATTTTTTTACTAATAATCATTTTTTTACTCAAAACTAACTTTTTTGAGTAAAAAGACATTATGTGTCTGATTGCTAATCTGAAAGTTGGTTCTGACTGGCTGGCTAATCAAGAATGATTTTTGGCTTAAGGTTAGAGCCTTCCATCACTGAATTCTAAGTCCAGATCACGAACAGGTTTTTTCCATTTAATTTATGGAAAAATTAACCCAAAAAACTTAGGAAAAGTAATTAAAAATTAAAAAATTAAAAAAATAATTTTTCACTGTTCAAAAAAGATTTTTTCAAATTTTTTTTATATGTTCAGATGACTTAGGACATGACCATGATCTATCTAAATAATTTCTAGTAGGCTTATCACACTCAGTTGAGCTCTAATAACCCCCCAAGGCCCAAAATTCAACATCAGGCATTCCATCTTTGGAGGAAGCGGGAGAAAACCTCGTCAATTATTCTTGGCTGAAGGAAAAGCATAATTGTCAGTGGCAAAAAACTCCCTAGAATACCCCATTTGAGATTCTATGTCTCAAGAGACCAAACCACTCAAAAATATCCTACTAGCACGTTTTATTACAAACCCCGTGGGGCCATGGTCAAAATTATTCAAATAAAAAAGTGACTAGCCAATATTGGCTAGACAAGCACACGGATCAACTGATACACTGGAATTAGACTTTTAACAAGTCTTTCAACCGATGGTTCCTCATGTTACCCAACTATGGTACAAAAAGTTGGATAACAAACATTCCTCCATAAAATCCTCTAACCAAACATTTGTATGGCTGGGTAATTGTTCCACGTCTTTCTAAAGATGTTGTGCATACGAGAGATGAATAATCAAATGATAAATCAACTCATCATCCTTCTAACTTAAGACACAAATGCTAGGACCTTAATGTCGAAGCCTCAACAAACCCAAGTCTAACTACTTGGGGATCCACTTCTAAATTTGTAATCAATCCTTTTCATCCATGAGTTGCTTTGATTGGTCTTATTCTTTTAAAGCTTAATTGATAATGACTTTGTTATTGGTTGGATATACATTTATTATATGTATTTTTTTTTTCATTTTGTTTGGAATGTATTTGATAATAGTTTATGATTGTTGCATCATCAATTTGGTTTTCCTTTCAAATTCAATGCCCTACATTCGTCACTTAACATGTGTCATGAATTTTTCTTATACAACATTTGGAACTAATGGATCTAAATTTAAGATCTTTAATCTATATTAGAATTTTTCCTTTAAAATCATTTTGCATTCATGGAGTAGACTACATGCCTCTAATAAACCTAAATAAAGGAATTTTCTTATCCTAGAACAATCAAAGATTACACATGAACCAAATGCCCCATAATATACGACATGGTGTTTTTGCGTACTCCTTCAATTTCTTTTTAAGAAACCAAGTAGGCTTAAACATTCCTCCATAAAATCCTCTAACCAAACATTTGTATGACTGGGTAATTGTTCCACGTCTTTCTAAAGATGTTGTGCATACGAGAGATGAATAATCAAATGAGAAATCAACTCATCATCCTTCCAACTTAAGACACAAATGCTAGGACCTTAATGTCGAAGCCTCAACAACCCCAAGTCTAACTACTTGGGGATCCACTTCTAAATTTGTAATCAATCCTTTTCATCCATGCGTTGCTTTGATTGGTCTTATTCTCTTAAAGATTAATTGATAATGGCTTTGTTGTTGGTTGGATATACATTTATTATATGTATTTTTTATCATTTTGTTTCGAATGTATTTGATAATAGTTTATGATTGTTGCATCATCAATTTGGTTTTCCTTGCAAATCCAATGCCCTACATTCGTCAGTTAACATGTATCATGGATTTTTCTTATACACCATTTGGAACTAATGGATCTAACCTTCCTCAAAGGTTGTTCACTTATTTTTGAAAGGGCTACGTTGTAACTTTTTTAAAAGCTCAGTCATGTCTTCTTCATGTTTGCAAAATAATGTTTCACAATTAGTTGATGCATGAAAGAGTTACAAGTTCATAAAATCGGGTAATCCAGTGTTTTTTCCATATCTTATTTTAATTCATTTGCACATATCATGAGAAAGGGTTTATTTTCTCAGGGTTGGATAAGATGTGAATTGAAGACTTATTAATACCATTTTTTCATACAATGGTTTCCAATTTTTTAATCCTCTCACAATTGCCACATTCGCAAAGTTAAAGAAAATAAAATGGAAAATTGAGCCAAGTCATCTTATGATTAACGACATGTTAAATGTCTTCTAATCACTCTTTTCACAGGTTGAACATTTTTAGTCCCAAAACAAAGAAGCACGAAACTTGTGTTTCCAATGCATTTAGAATGATATGATGGCCTGATTTCAAGAGTGGGTCATTCTTGTTTTGATCCTTTGCATATTGAAAATGGTCAATTATTCTAACTCAATTGCCAAATTAAGCTTATTTAACTTTGGTTTGACCATTGTCCCACAGTATAAATAATTGTTCAAATTATGAATCAATCCAAATCAATGGATTAGGCCCTTTTCCAAGAACGTGCTAGAATGATAAATTCAAAGGATCCAATTTCAATGTTGAGCCCAATTTGAGTATTGCACCCTTCACAAGAAGCGTTTAATTAAATGTTCCTTTGTTACCATATCAAGCCCAATCAATGGATTAGGGCCTCCCAAAAGTTCAGTCAAAATGATATAACCCCTTATCAAATTTTAACCCGATTAAGAGATCAAACCCCCTTTTTTAATAAGTAATCAAAAACATTAATGACAATTTTTTTAACTTAACTTCACAGGTGGCCCAACCATTGGATCAATCCCTTTTCATCCATAGTCGAAGAATAAAACTTAAAATCAAAAAATTCACAACCTTAATGTGAAAGATGTGAAAATATAACCTCGATTATAAAATTAGAGTCTTCCTCCATGTTCAAAGGTTGTTTATGTTCCCCATTATCAAATAGAACGTGATCGTTGCAAGTCATGAAAATCCTCTTGATTATGAAATTAAGGCCTTCCTCCATGTTTGAAGGCGATTAATGTTAGCCAATTTCCAAATAAGATATGATCAATAGATCGAGCTCTTTCCAATATTTCACTCAAAGAATTAAGATTCCTTGATCGAATTAGAACCCTTCTAAAACTTCGTTTAGAAAATGAAGGTGCCTCTATCATCAAAACAAGCCTTTTGCCAATGATGAAACATCAACTTTATTTTTTTCTTAAGCCTCGATCATTAAATTAAGCCCCTATATTGATTTGGCTCCATGATAGATAGACAAATTATGTAAAATAGAATTCTCAATCTTTTAATTTGGACTAGGCGGCAATAGCCATGGTCCAAATAGTATAAACAAATAAATCAAGTTCAAAAAGCACTTGACCTAAATCCTATATTTCTGAAAAGTTCTCTACACAACCCTTATCATTATAAATTATGGGATACTAGCAATTGTACCTAGGGGTGCAATAAAAGAATGTCGTGTTGCAAGCTAAGCAAGGAGATGTGGACATATACAACTAGAAAGACAATTTGAAGTGTTGATACAATATTTTAAAGACAGTTGATACAATGTTTCAGAGATGTTTTAGGCCCTTGAATAGTTAAACAATTTATAACGTAGTAAATTAGGGCCGTAGATTGTATCATAGTCAATTAGACGCAACTTTAGCGTAAATTTTCTAGCTTAACCATTCACGAACTGCTACATGCACTTCGGCCTGATGAAGAGAAGCCACTTTGCCTGTGCCAATGGCCGAAATGGGTTTATCAACGTCATCTTCAGTTAAAGAGATTTTAACTTGGTCAATTTAAAAAAACTGAGGGTGATATGACAATATCAACATCATTTTCAAGTTTTGCGATGTTCAATTCAATAACAAGCTTTGAAATGGAATCCTTTGTACCATTGCCTTTCCAGTTGCCTCCAACGAAGAACTTCCCGGTTCCTGCCATGGTGGAAAGACCATTCAAACCCATATAAGTTAATTTTAGAATACTTTCTTGGAAAGGATATCAGAGACGAACAAAGTACAATATCCAAGCTTGGTAATCTATCAAGTTAGTCCAAGCGCCTTATCAAATTGATATTCTATCAACCTAAGTGTTTTCTAGACTACCTAGGCTATACAGTAAAAAAAATATAAGATTTGACCAAATTCCAGCTCTGAGGGAAGCATTTCTTTAGGTTAATCAAATATCAAGCCTTGCAACAATGAAGTCGAAAACTAGTTAATCACCAACTTCTTACATGTAAAGAAAAAGGCAATATGAAAATAAATGAACATGGATCACCACAATCTTCTTCACTCCATTACACCTATTTCTTAAGCAACATTACAGTGTTTCATAAGCATGAAATATGTTGCACAATTTTACGAGAGCTGCAACTGAATGTTGCATTGAATTTAGTTTCAAGTCCCTTGACATAGCCTGTAAAGAAATAAAATGGAAAGAAAAATGAATCCTGCCGAGGGCTTGAACATTCCTATGCATTTGAGCAAATAAGCGATGCCTGGAATCCTTATCAAACATAGAATCCAGGCGTGTCAATCCAGCAAAATCAGATCGAACAGATGCCAAGCATTTGAGAAAACAGACTTCATGCAACTAACATGGACTGTCACAGAGCTGGACCTGATTTCCATGGACGCCATTCTTCAGATCCTGCCACCGCCAAAGTCTAAGTTCTTCACATTCTCGACTCCCCTTTTTCATAACAATTATTTATTCAAAAATTTAAACGTTATTAATAACGAAAATAGAATAAAAATAAAAGAAAATAATTTTTATTTTTTCTTAGACATTTACCTTGATGTCTCCTCTTGTATGACTCCCTCCTAGCATGCATGCAGTTCACATTAGACATTTACCTTGAAGTCTCCTCTTGCATGACTCCCTCCCAGCATGCATGCAATTCACATGGCATCCACATGAGCACCTAGCATCCATCCATGATCTCTCCTCTTGCATGACTCCCTCCCAGCATGCATGCAGTTCAGGTGGCATCCACACGACTACCTGGCATCCATCCACAAGCACCTGTGGGAGGTAAATATACACTACAAGAGACAACCTACGTCTGGCATTCAATTTTTCCACCCATTTCTTTCATCGATAGTTTGGAGTGGTGGTTTCTCAATGCCCCCTCCTCACTCCCCAACCTGAGCATCCCTCTGGAGTGACGGATACACAGCCCACCCTTTTTCCCTTCTCTCTTCACAAGCAAGTCATTAGTGGAAGGTTATTTGTAGTTTTCTCATCACCATGAATACACAGCCCACACCATGAATACGCTTTTGTGAGGTGATTTGCATTTTTCTCATCAATTTTGTGTAGTTACAATTTTGGGGTGTTGAACATATGTTTGCCAGATCCAACACTCGTTCACAGAGGGTAGATGATGACGAAGAAGCTCTCAGATGGGCATCTCTAGAGAATATTCCCACCTATAATAGGATGAGGACCAGTATCATGCAAACGTTTGTACTGGATACTCAGACGAATATCGATGATAATAATAATAAGATGGTTCACACTGAAGTGGATGTTCGGAAGCTTGGAATGATGGAGAAGCAGGCTTTCATTGAACGTATCTTTAAGGTGGCAGAAGAAGATAATGAGATGTTCTTGACGAAGCTCAGGAATCATATAGACAGGTGAGTTTATGTGTTTCTGTATTTCACACCCATACTAAGTTTCCAATTTCAATTCCCAAGGTAGCAACAACTCATATCATGATTTGATTGAAAACTTTCATTGAAGCTTTTGCAATGCAGAGCTCACATAAATTATGTTTGGACATTTTTTGCAGAGTTGGTATCCAGCTTCCAACTGTAGAAGTATGATTTGAACACTTGACAGTTGATGCAGAGTATCACGTGGGTAGCAGAACTCTTCCTACACTGTGGAATACTATTATTAATTTGTTCGAATCCTTAGTAGGCATGACAAGACTGTCACTTAGCAAGAAGGAAAACCTCACAATTCTGATGGACGCTAGCAGAATCCTCAAACCATCTCGGTAATAGGCTCATCTTGTGGAACAATTCATTTATAATCAAATTGCTATAGTATACAGAAATTAGAATACAATTACTGTTAGCATTTTTTAAATCTCCATGGACTCTGAAAGGTCTTACTTGAAACAAGATAAATGCTTACACCAAATCATTGCACTGATTATGCAGAATGGCTTTGTTATTGGGTCCCCCTAGGTCTGGAAAGACATCATTGCTACTAGCTTTGGCTGGGAAATTGGAAATTGGTTTGAAGGTTAAATCCTTTTCCTATCCTTGCTTAGCATTTTGCAGGTAGGGAATATATTTTTTCATCAATAGAACAAGGTATTTACTTAATAATTCTTGGATGATCAGATGAGGGGAGATATTACTTACAACGGGCCTAGACTCAACGAGTTTGTTCCTCATAAAACATTGGCTTACATAAGCTAGCATGACGTGCATGTTGGAGAAATGACAGTTAGAGAAACAATTGATTTCTTTGCTAGATGTCAGGGTGTTGGTGACAGATACGGTGAGAAATCTATGTAAACTTCAATTCATTATAGTGACTTATATCTCACCTGGTTAATTAGTGCTCTGTATCATAATCTCAAGGTGTCTTTTATATTGAATGGCTCGCTTGGTGGCACATTTTTTATGTAGCTCTACTTGCAGAACTTGCTAGGAGAGAGAAGCAAGCTGGAGTTTTTCTATAGGCAGAAATTGACCTACTCATGAAAGTAAGCATTGTGCCACTTACATGCTCAGAGAAAAGCTGGATATGTTCTAATGAGTTACTAGGCACTGTGTTTGTTACGGTCAATTTGTTTCTAAAATTGTGCAGTTGCTTGTTTTTTGTAGGCAACAACAATGGAAGGTGTGGAGAGTAACCTTCCTCATCATGTCCATTTTGGTTTTTGTATTTTTTTTGTATTAGGGTGTTTTCAAATGCGAGTGATCGAGAATTTCTCTTACAAAGAACCGTAAAGATAAACTTGAAGATCTGAGCAGGAAGTCTTATGGCTAGTCTTATGGCTGCTTCTTGATGCGCGCCCCGTTTCTCCACTGAAAATTTCAGGTACTTGAAAAAGATGGTCAGAAAAAGATAGTATAGGAGCATGTGCGTGTGCATTTAAGGAGGAGCAACTGTCAAATTGCCAGATCAGCAGGCAGTAGTCAGGTGTCAGATCGCCAAATTAGCAGGCTGCAAGCAGGTGTCAGATCGCTAGATCAGCAAGCAGCAGGTAGCAGATAAAATTCAATGAAAGAGATTAACCCAATCGTTGGACGAAAGCATCCTACGGCTGGAAAAAAAAAATGCATTAATTCGGGGAGTAGAGTCCCACTTGTTGAAACGCCTTACGACGTAATTAATCAATAAAGAATTATTCTTTATGGAAATTATAAATGATGATAACCCTTATTGTTATAAATTATGGGATATTAATCAATAAAGAATTATTCTTTATGGAAATTATAAATGATTATAGGACACGGAAGTAATAAGTGGCAGATTGCTGGAAGGGAGATCATGAAATCTCTAAAGTTGTTTGTGATTTGATATTAGTTCCATTCCTTTCTTTGAAATATTTAATATGGAATTAATGATTTTTTTTGGAAGGGAGACCATGGAATCTCTAAACGTTTTTGTGATTTGATATTAGTTCGATTCCTTTCTTTGAAATATTTAATATGGAATTAATGATTTTTTTTCTTATGCATAACAAGTCCTATGAAGTGGAAGAAATTTTTTCTTATGCATTACAGGTCCTATGAAGTGGAAGATTGGTGGAATAGAATTTAAGTACATGTACAAATTTGTTGATAGATTTTGTTCTTAAATAAATGAAAAATTTGAAGTAAAAATATTGGAAATTACAAGTGAAATAAACTTTATAGTTGTTCAATACTTATTTTTTATATTAAAATATTACACAATAAAATAACATTTAATTTTTTTAAATATTTAAATATATTAATTATGTTTAGTCTAAATATTAGATTAATTATCAAATACCAAATATATAATTTTTTTAAAATTCTTTTCAAATATTTAGTTTTTCTTGTTGGCAAAGTGGTGGAACCTTCTTCACTAGCAGGTTTGTTGTTGGAAAAGTTACCACGAACCAGGGGCATCTAAACCGTCAAAATCACTCGGGGATCGCACCTGGCTTGGACCACACCAACCCTTAACATGGTGGATGTTTTGGTATCCACGGGATTAGAACCAACGATCTTTCAACTTAGTAGACGTCTTAACCATACCCCGCCACCAACTGTTCTACATCTCATGGATTTATTTTAAATATTTAGTTGTTATTAAATATTAAAGTAATTATAAAATATGGTATTGATGATGATGATGATGATGATTGTTAATGTCCCCTGAGACCAAACTTTGGTCTATCGGACCTAAAGAAACTAATTATTTAGTTTCTTTTAAAATTGTATTTCTATGCTCAAAGAGCTTGGAGAGAAGCATCCTGAGCTCACTATAATTTTGACATGTTAAAAGGCTAGGAAGGTCGGTATCGCAACAAATTCTATGAAACTGAGATGTAATGTGGGTGTACGCAGGGCACTCTAAGAGGAAGTGATTCTCATCCTCAATGTTCAAATTCTCACAGAGATGTCAAATCCTTTCCACCCATGGTGTTTTAGGAATTTCCCAACGACTTGTTTTAGTACGGAGCTCATGGGAGTTCGTTCTTACCTTGGCTATATTAACTTTTTTCTTTGAACTAGTTAAAACAGAGAGATACTTTTGATCTTATAGAGTAGGGTTGATGACCTCCTTATAATATCTTATTTTATTTTAGCCTCTAAATATTTCTCATGCCACATTTTCTCTTTAAACTTAGAAGTAACAATATTTTTAATGTGATTAATATTTTGCAATGCAACATTTTCGTCGATCTCCCAATGGTTTAAACAAGCCCTGGTATCTTTATACCAACCTCACTTGAGCCTTAGGTGGTTTTGGCTGGAATTTAAAGATAGCTTAGGAATTCTATGGTCTGCCATGTTATTGATTTTGTGCTTGTACAATAGGAGCCTATTCATAGCTAGGCTCTCGATAGGGGAAAGACCCAATTTTATAAGGATAATAGGGTAGGGTGTATTTCTTTTAATTTTGAGGTTATACGTTATAAAATGCTTATGTATTTGCTCAATATTTCTCCAGGATTCTCTAGATATGTTGCAACCCAAACCTCACACCCATTCAAGATAACAAGAGTGACTAAATTTTCAAAGAGGAGCTTCTTTTTATCCCACATCACAAGGTTTGATGCTTTACAATTATTTTCAAGACCAAAATAAGCTTTCCACCCTCCATTAATCCTTCTCTCAATGCTATAGTTCCAATTGATCTTGTGATGAATATCAATTCCTAGGTATTTGTAAGAAGACACTTCCTCCAAGTTTCTATAAACATACACAAAATTAGCGTAAGTGTCCTTCTTGGATTTGATAATCATAACTTTTGTTTTGTCAGTGTTAATAGTCATACCCATGGTAGAGACAAAATACTTAATAATTCTTTGTTGCTTACTAAAGATCAGATGGACACCTTGTCGAAAGAACAATATCGTCAGCATAGAGAAGAAGGATGATGACTATTCTAGCTAAGATCGTGCCAACACAGCGTGATTCCTCTAAACAACCTTCTAGCTTATCGATGTAAATGCCAAATAGGGTAGGGGAGAGGGAAACCTTGTTTAACACCGATATTACACTTAATATCTTTCGACCACCTCTTGTTGCTCTTAAACTTGGCAATGACATTCTCGTATAACCTTACTACGACAACTCTCAACTAGAAAGGAACCTTTAGTTCTTCTAATTTATTCCATAGGTTATTTTTAGGTACCGTATCGAAAGCCTTTTTAAAGTCCACAAAGCAACAAAAAATTATAAAAATAAAGAAAATATAAAAATAGTTTTTACCTTAAATATGTAGGATAAAAATTAATAATAATTTGAATTAAATTCATAATTAACATAATCAACTTGAAATTCATACCTAACATCTATGGCAACACTTAAATTTCAAAAAAAAAAAAAACATATATGATATTGTGTGCCCCATTTCTTACCTCATCATGTGTTATGTCACTCATGATGCTTTAAGTAATTCAATATGACTTTACAATACATCATCTTATTATGTTTCTAAAACCTTAATAGAAATTGGGCACACAATGATAAAAAAAAATAGTTTAGTAATAAAGAGAACCATTTGAGGTAATATTTTAATTTTCTATTCTTTTATTTAATAAGAAATGTAGTTTTTCATTTATGGACATATTAAATAAATAAATAAAACTATTAGATAGCATACTTTTATCTACGTTTAAATTGTATACAAAGAATTAAAATTAGCATAAATTCATCTTAAATTTGAATTT
Organism: Pseudotsuga menziesii; assembly: GCA_001517045.1. Taxonomy (NCBI): domain Eukaryota; kingdom Viridiplantae; phylum Streptophyta; class Pinopsida; order Pinales; family Pinaceae; genus Pseudotsuga; species Pseudotsuga menziesii. The sequence goes on from LPNX010128060.1 coordinate 48,691, forward strand.
GGCAAGAAAGCAATTTTTTGAGTGTAAACATTTTTCTATTCTCTTTTAATATGAAGGAATTAATATATAACATCAAATTAAATGATAAAAAAATTCAATTTCTATAAATTCAATTTTATTTGATAAATTTAAATTTAAAAATGACCTATAATAATAACACAAAATCCAAAATACAATAGGTACAAAATAATTTTGGAACATAATATCTGGTTAATTTCTAGTTTGATGTTATAGTTAATGGCTAAGAACATGTGTTTCCTCCTAATAAGTTTTTTTTTAACCATGGGAACAACAACCTCCCAAGAGTATATCCAAGAGCCTGCAAGCCAGATATAACAATAACTTGTGACTTAGCAGGGGCCGAGACGTCCCAAAACCCATCGAGGTGAGCCTCTATCCCAGGGGTCGCCTACCCTTCTAGCCTTGTCACAACAGGCCAATGAGAAACTCTACCCCCCTAATATGTTATTGGTTCAAATTCTAAGGGGCATAGGGTATGTACAACTCTATAGAATTTAGTAGTTACAAACCCTAAATATGTTTATTAAAATAAATTATTTTTTAATCTAAGAGGTTAGTTGAAATGCTTAAAGAATGGTCATGATTGGGGTGAGGTGTGTCAGTTAGTGGGTCAATTGTGAGAGTCTTAGTGTCATGTTTGACTAGATTCACAAGGTTAGTGTATTTGTAATTTATTGTAGTAATAGTTAAATATGATAAATGAATTAAGTGTTCAATTTTATTGGGAATTTAATAGATTAAGCATTAGAATTAATAGATAAACTAATAGAAACAATGTTATATAAAAATAATGGACAATTTTTAAAAAATAATTAGTTGCATTTTTGAAAACAACAATCTTGAATCTAACAAAATTCTATCAAATTAAAATAAATTTATGTTAATTTTTTCCATTTTTAGCTAAAAATTAAATATCAAATTTGTTATTAATTAATTTATATAAATATAAAATACTAACATCAAATACAAACTTACATTACTTTGTAAGGATGCATTGGTCTATTGGTGGGGCTAGATGAATTCCATTCCATCCATCTAGGTTCAATTCCAAATAACAAATATGATCAACGAAAACCTAACCCAAACTTTGAAATTATGTATAATGATTTCAAAAATAATAATTATTATAATAAAATATTATGATTTCAAGAATATTAATGTAACAAACCTCTTTAATTACTCTTTTATATCTTTATATATTTATATATATATCACAATTAATTACTAGATACACTTACCTAAGGCATAGGGAGCTAACTTCCCAAGTATTCAAGTTTTAGGTCTGATCTTTATGGTAGAATGTACATGGACTCGATTGGACTGAGAGGTTAACTTAGTCTTTCTTAGCTACCCAGCTAACCATTTTATTCCTTTTCATGAATACCATGCAGGTATCCAAGGACAAACCTTTAGGTTTCAAGATTTGACCAAAGCATTCTATGAGTAAATCTCCAAAGGTTGGAATTTCAAATGGCGGACACCCATCAAAATTGCAGGTAACAATCAAAATTTGAAAAAAAAATTGTATTCTAAGCCATATTTTAATGGTCTCGGTAAAATATTAGTTGTATTTGACGGGTAAATTGACCCATGACGGGCATTTACCTGTCAAATTCTATCCCTGCGAGTCCAAAGTACTAAGCTTTTGGGTAACTACATGAGGACCCAAATTAAATGTATCCACCATCATTGGGTAAATATTGTTTGTATTGGATAAATATATAGTTAATGATGAAAGTTGCGGGAGGAGTTGGTTTACAACTAGCATATTTTAATCCCTTCCAACAGGCACGAGTTAACTTAATATCGCAGGTTTTGTGTTGGTTTTGGAGTCAATCGACCGATTATTACACTAGTAGAGTGTTTCGGCGAGCATGGGAAAGCTTCCCAGCTACCTTACCTCCCTTGTCACGTAATCTTCTCTGGCTTAAGGTTTTGTTTGAAAGAGTAATGTTTGCAATAGAAATCCCTTGTCAGTATTACAAAGTTTTACCAGGTACCAATCTCGGTCGCATTAGTTGGATTTTGGATTTGCTAGCAATTTCCCCAGTTGCGTTGGTAAAAAAAAAAATTTCCAGAAGAAAAAATCCTGACCTTGATATTCATTAAGAATCAAAGGACATCTATAATTTCATCCCAGTATATGGGTTACAATATAAAACATTGAAGCTGTGGATAATAAATCAGTGGCATTCTGTGCGAGTTACAACACAGCAGAGCCAAGAGGGGGCTAGAGCAGAAGTTGCATACATTTCCCATCAGTAAAAAGATGATGTCCATATAACCATATCCACCGTGAACAAAAAAGGGAAGCTCAACCATCTAAAAGAGTCTGCTCCATCACTATCACTAGGGTGCATAAAAGGGGAGATTCAGCACCGGGCTCAAAAGAGCATAAAACTATCTTGTGAGGTCAAGATACCATCAAAAAATTCAGAGTAAAATCCTGATCCCGGAGCCAAAGAAAGGGATTTTTTAGATAGGCAGTCAGCAGTCTGATTGATTTCACGGTAGACATGGAAAAAGGATAGCTCAAGGAAGTAAGAACTGTTCTTCCTAATGTCCCTACACCAATGGATAAGCTCAGGTGGTGTAAGGGAAGTAGTACCCTTTACCCAATTGATGATGACTGTAGAGCCGCCAAAAATCTTGAGCTTGGGAAACCCCATCATTTGGGATGTATGCAATAGGGCCCAGAGCCCAATTAATTCTTCCCTTGTGTTGGTGCTGGGTCCAGCCCCCAATGCAAACTCGAAGGAGTGTCACTCGTTCAGGTATAGACAAAAGCCAACCCCACCATTGTTATTTACTGATGCTCCATAAAAAAATCCACAGGGATAGATAAGTGTAGGTCCCAGACCCTTTTCTCTAGGATTGCATTGGTAAAGTTTAATCTCAAGCAAGAACCCATGGAAGAAAACGAAATTCAAAAAACAGGTAAATAATGTTTTTGTTTTCATGTCGTTGTTTTGACATTTAGCTACAATTTTATTTAACTTTGTTAACACTACGAATTTAACTTGCAAGTTCCCTTTTCTTAGAAACTAAAACAGACGCCTTGGTTAGCTTACATGACACCTGCATTTAAATTGGTAAGACTTTTTTTACCCTTTAATCATCCAATCTCTAAACAATGAAGATGTTGTTGTTGATGTTTACAATAGAATAGTGAAGGGGAAATACGATGTTGCTTCGGTTCTATTAGAGAGGGTGTTTTTAAAGCTTAGTAGCCGGGTGTTTAGGTTGTTATGTCGATAAGGTGTGATTCGGCTATGTAGACTTAATCTCTTATATTTTCTATAGTTAGTGTTTTGTCCCTTAGGCATGTTAAAGGAGTACTATAAGTTTTTAATTTTAAACTCCTTCTTCGAGCTATTAGTTTATTGTTTGTAAATTATGTATCTTTGAATTTTCGAACCGTTAATGTTGTTTTTTTTACTGAAGAATAATTCGTTATTTTCCTATTTCTCTTGACTACATATGCAAGTAATTTATTTTCAGTGGAAGTTTATATTATTTAATAAGAAAACCATCATATCTTTAAGATTTACCCAAATCAAGGGTACTTTACATCTCCTCCCATACAACACTTCAAAAGGACTAATCTTGAGATATGTTTGATAATTATTGTTATATGAAAATTCCACTAATTGGATATAATCCCCCCATTTACTTGGTTGATTCATCACATACATCCTTAACATATCTTCTAATACCTAATTCACTCATTCGGTCTTCCCATCTATTTGTGTATGATAGGCTGTACTGAAATTCAACTTTGTATCCATACCCTTAAACAATGATGTCTAGAATCTTGAGGTAAGTTTTGCATCATGATCCATGATAACAATTTTCGGAGTCCCATGAAGTCTAAAAATATATTTCATGAATATGTCAGCAATTTGTTTATGGCCTTATAAGTTGATTTTATGGGGATAAAATGTGTCGCTTTACTTAACTTATCTACTACAACCATAATGGATTCATTATGTTTCTTTGTTCTTGGTAACTTTATAATAAAATTCATAGTTACAGTTTCCTGTTTCCATTCAGGAATGGGTATATGATGCAATAATCCAGCTGGATGTTGATGAACAACTTTGATTTGTTGACAAGTAAAACACCTAGCTACATATTCTACAACTTCATTCTTCATATTTGGCTAGTAAAAATATTTCTTTAAGGTTGTTATAAACTTCTGATATCTTGGGTGTCTTGCATAAGGATTATTGTGTAATTCCCTTAAAATGATATGTTTTATGTTAGAATGATTTGGTTCATAAATTAGGTTTTTGAAACGCAGAAATCCTTTTGTATCAATCTGATACATGTTGTCCTCAGTATTCACAGTTCCGTGGTTACATCTTCCCATTAAATTTTTATACTCATCATCGCTATTTAACACTGTTTTCAACATATTTTTAAATTCATATTCATATTCACTAACTAGTACGAAATGATTCTCATGTTATTGTCGGCTTAGTGCATCTGCTAGTGTGTTTTCCTTCCCTTTTATGTGTTTGATTTCAAAATAATACTCACTCTGGAATGCAAGCCATCTGGCTTGACGTGCAATCAATGGTTTATGCTCAAACATATATTTTAACCCAATATTATCAGTTAGTAACAGAAATTCCTTCCCTACCAGATAATGTCGCCATATTTTAAGAGCATGGATAATAGTTGCCAACTCCATATCATGTACTACATCATTTTTCGTGCTCTTTTAACTTTCTGGATTCATAACATATTACATGGTCTTCTTGAGTTAATGCCCCTCCTAAACCCACTTTACTTGCATCAATGCATACTCCAAAATCCTTATTTGGATAAACAATTCTTAAAATTGGTGTCTTTGTCAATAAATGTTTCAATTTATTAAAACTATCTTAACATTGTTGGCTCCAAATAAATTGAACACTTTTATTTTCAATGGTTGTTATAGGATGATATTTTCTGGAAAAAAATACTATAAATCTATGGTAATATCCCGTCAACCCCATGAAGGATCTTATGGTGTGTACATCTTTTGGTACTAGCCATTCCAGTATTGCCTTGATTTTAGTTGGGTCAACCACTACTCCCTTTTCTGAGATAACATGTCCCAAGTATTGTAATTCCTTTTTATAGAAATGACATTTACTAAGTTTCACGTATAACTGGTGTTCCTTCAAAGTTTGCAAAACCTTTCGTAAATGATCCTCATGCTCTACCTCATTATTTGAATATGCTAAATATCATCAATAAATACCAATACAAATTTATGCAAGAATTTACTTAACACATTATTCATCATATTCATAAAGGTCGGAGGAGCATTTGTCAATCCAAAAGGAATTACCACAAATTCATAATGTCCATATCTTGTTCGAAAAGCATTTTTATGGACATCTTCATTCTTAACCCGCACTTGATGATATCCTGACCTGAGGTCAATTTTTGAAAAATAAAATTGATCAACCAATCTGATCAAACAGATCATCTATTCTTGGTAAAGGATATTTGTTTGTAATTGTCATCTTGTTTAGTTATATGTAATCTATTCACATTTTGAAAGTTCCATCTTTATTTTTAACAAATAAAACCAGTGCTCCCCAAGGTGACACACTAGGTCGATTGTACCTCTTGTCAAGTAATTCTTGTAATTGCATCCTTAATTCTGTCAACTATGGAGTAATCATATGATATGGAGCTCGTGATATAGGTGTTGAACCCGGCATTAGATATATAGTGAAATCTACATTTCTCTTAGGTGTCAATCATGGTATCTCATCAAGAAATATATCTTGAAATTCCTTGAGGATAGGAAATTGTTCGAATATCGTTTTTACTTTTTAGGCTCAATTTTGTTAATTTTGATGGCATAAAGTTGACATCCCTTCCTAATACACTTTTTAAGTTTCCCCACTTAGATTTTTCATGTAGATATAGGTCTATAAATCACCTTTATAGTATGATACTTATCTTCCTCATCTACACAATCTAATTTTTTATGTAAACAATCGATAATGGTTTTATAAGTTTCTAGCCAATCCATACAGATCAAAATGTCATATCATCCTAAAGGGAGTATGTTTGGGTTAACTGAGGTATTCATTTCACCAAAACTCAGCCTATTAGAGGAAATTTGGATGAAAAATGAGCCTCCTAAGGAAATTGATAAACTTTTTCCATGTAGGCAATTTTTTATACTATTTCACTTTTATCGAAGCTGCCAAGGGTTATTTCACTTTTATTAAAGCTACCTTAAATATATATTTTATATTAAAATTAATTTATTAGGACGAAGTTTGATGTAGTGTTTTCACCCAAAAGAAGGGTAAAATTAAATACACAATGCCATCTTAAAAGTCATTTGACCCAACTTTTCATGGTTTATAGTTATTATTATTAAGTTTGGGCATCAAATCATTGTAAATCCCTTTGTATTTGAAGGTGGGTTATGGATTTTTGGGATAAATAAACAATGCAATTTTCCATGAGAAGGCATTGGAAAATGCATTGAAATTTTTAGTGATATGATGCCAAAGTTCCCTTGAAGGATTTGTAAGACTTGCTCAATTGTAAGAGGATTTTTAGCCACCCTTGGGAGATTTTGGAGAGTGAGAGGACTTATTTTTTGAAGCCTAAGTCTCTTGGTAGAAGTTTTGAAGAATTCATTTTGTTTTGTTCAAGAATTTTGAAGTCCAATAAAATCGGTCCTCATTGCAACTAGACCCGAAGACGTACTCCATCAAGGATGAACTCCGTTATTATACGGTGTCCACATTATTATGGTTTGAATTATTTGTTCATTTATATGTTTAATTTATTTTTTAATCCTTTCATAAGCTCGATATTTAAAGTATTTTTATCACGGATAATTTTAGGGGCGAATTTTAGCCGAGTTGGCTATTTTTCCATGTTTTTCTCCCAAAAAAGATTCGCCATTTTGCATTTTTTGAAGCCCTATTTCACCCAATTTTGATGGGGTAAAATTTTTTCACCGTAAAAATCGCCAAATTATTATGTAAACGATATAAAATCCTTGGAATTTTTTTTTTTTTTTTTAAATATCGCCAATCATTTTATACTTGGCGTTTTAAGAATTGGTAATATTCGCCAACATTTCTACACTTTTGAATAAGTATGGTTCCTTAAAATCATCCCTGATTTTTATAAGTTAACTGTTGAAGGATTCACATGCTTTCAATTGTTAATAGATCCAATCATTGTCGGATTAGCTAATGACTTAAGTTAATAAGCCACTAGGGTTATTCCCCGCTGGAACCCCCTTTCACTTCCCTCTCTTATGGAATCATAGCCCCGCATCTCATCTTAATATTTCCTCATTTGTAACCAACAAGGATTTTATATTACATATCAAAAGTATGTATTTACATAATCTTTGTTCATCCAAGACCATTGGTGTCTAGACTATATCCTTTGCATAATTATATACATAATTACGTAATGGGGTAAAAAATAGGGTGTTACACAAATTTTGATCTTACCCAATGTCGATTCACTATTCTATCTCTTTATACAATACATGGTTGTAGGAATACATGAATCTAGGTGAATGTATTGTCATAAAACTCTAATAAATTAATATGAGTATCATACTACTCAAAGGTACAATGTAATTCCCAATCACCACAAGGCATTGAGCCAAAAGACAAATGGGAATCATTGCAAGTGTCTACATGACTTGGGTTTATGACTATGGGTGTATTACATAGTCAATAATCAACTTGCATTAGAACTAATTGCATTAGTAATTAGTGAATGTGACCAATTGTGTTTTGTTTAATTAATTTTTTCTCATAATTTAGAGCATGTATACTTCTCTCAGTGTGATTTTAAGATAAATATCTATGATCTGCGTAGTTGCGTGGAATGTGGGTGCATTACAACAAACATGTAGGAGTAATAGGCTGTTTCACACTCATTGTTAATGAAAATGGTTTCTTTTTTTATCGCTCTTCCCTTGCCAAATTTGATCTTGGTGGTCTTAACTTGAGCTAAAATTGTACTTGCTTCCTCTTTTCCACCAAATTGCATGCCTTCATGCTTGACTCTATGTTCAATTGCAATGGATTTTACATTAATCCATCGGCTTATATTTCCTAGCTCTTAGCCATTGTATCCCATTGTCTCATGGTCTTGGAGCCAAAGGGCTCTTGAGAAAAGTCTATGGAGGTGAGCTTACCATGCTTGAGTTGGACATGGTGTTGGATTTTACAGTAGTAATGAAAGGTTTTTGTGTTTCCTTCGTTTCTTGAACAACCACTAGTACCTTAACCAATTCCTTTTTGAGCTTTACTATATTGTCCTTCAAATGGAAATTATGCTCTTTAGTAAGCACATTGAAGCCTCCACTAGTGGAAAATGAGAGATTAGTGACCAAAATCCGCATATCAATGACCA
>LPNX010128069.1:0-51133 GCA_001517045.1 Pseudotsuga menziesii
CCCCCATGATCAACACTTCCGAGCCTCGAATGAGGCCTTCTAGCTCAACCGAGTTGTTTGTATCCTGCCCTATAGCTCCCATGAGCACCATCTTGATCCTACCCTCTTGATCGTGACAAAGGCCACCAAAACCAGCTGGACTTGGGTTGCCTGTAGACGCGCCATGAAAATTTAGTTTGAAAAATCCGAGAGGAGGAATCGACCAAATCGATGGGCTAGAGGGGAGACACAATTTGTCCCGATATCGCAAAGCAGCCAGCGTAGGTCTATTTAGCCCCCAGTTCTTAGTGATATAGACTTATTCCCATGGGAAAATCTTATCCTGTTCGTGCCACTGCATGCACCTAATGGATGATAGCAGGTTGTCTTGCACCGTGTTCCAAACTGCCTCCATATCTTTGCATTGGTCTCGGAAGATCCTAGCATTCCTCTCCTTCCATATACACCACATGGTCATGCCCGGGAAAGCATCCCAGACAATTCTGATAATGGGATTTTTGAAGGCTCTTGGGCACCATTCTCTTAAGGTCTAGGAAGGTTGACCCCAATTCTCATCGCTTCATTGGAACTTCATCGCTCCCTTGTCCCAAATAGCAGCTGTGAAAGGGCAGCTTTCCAGCAAATGGCCCATCGTCTCCTCCATTTGATAACATAGACAACACTAGGATGGTCCAAGAATCCCCCTCTTTCTCAAATTTTCACAAGTCAGGATCCTTCCTCTAGCTATAAGCCAAACAAAGAGGGCCACCTTGGGCCATATGTTAATAGTCCGATTTTTTTCCCAGATGTCATCTGTCACCGCATTCCTTGAAATAATGATACTATAAGCCTCCTTGATGCTAAAGGATCCTCTGGACGAGTATCCCCATCTTAAGATATCTGGGCCTTCTTGAGCCTTGATAAAGCATTTGCTCAGTTCTTCATGGAAGGCTTCCCAGTCCTCCACTGATGGTGGTCCATTTGGTTCCCCACCCTCCACGATTGGTTCACCAGAATCCTGCCCCACTCGAGCTCCTGCTGTTTGATGAGAGCCCACCGAGGATCCCTACCAAGGATGGGGAACTGGTTCCAAGAATCTTCCTAGAACTTTGCCCTACTACATCCCTGATCTCCCATAAACTATGCTCTTGGATAATTGTTTTACCAACCATGGCTTTCAACCATATGGATGACCCACTATGGGCCTCGTTGAAGCGTATCAGGAGATGTCTAGGTCTATCCTTGGCATATTTCATGCTCCAAAGTTTTTCCCATGGTTCCAATGAATGGTTAACCCACTGCCACCAGACCTTGGCCCTAAGGATATCCGACATTACTTCAGGATCCCTAAGACCTAATCCTCCCTATTCCTTAGGCTTGCAGACACCCTCCCAGCTCACCAAAGAGAATTTGGCCTTCTCCCCATGTTCCCCCCATAGAAAATTGCGCTGAATACACTGAATTTCCTTAAGAATAGCCTTAGGCGCAACTAATATTGGAAAAAGGTAAGTCAATATCGCTTGTAATATGGATTTGACCAGGATCAGCCTACTGGGGAAGTTAAGGGGGCAAAGCACCCAGCTTGATAATCTCTGCTTTAATCTATCCAGAAGTTCCTGCCAGGATTCTTTTTTAGGCCTTCCCATCCCAAGGGGAATGCCAAGGTACTTAGATGGGAAAGCCCCTTTGGAGAAACTCAATATTCTCAGGATATTCCTCTGGGTGGCCGAGGGAGTGTTGACAAAGAAAACCTGAGATTTATTAGGATTGACCGCCAAGCCTGAGGCCTGAGCAAAAAGATCCAGGATTTTCTTGAAGCTTCGAGCTTCTTGGACTGAAGGGTGCCCCATGAGCATAGTATCATTCACAAATTGTTGGTGGGTCTGAGAGGATGCCCCCTCATGCGCTTTCACTCCATGAATTGCACCACTTTCAACCTGGGCCGCAATGAGGTGGCTTAGGCCCTCAGCCATGAGGATAAACAGAAAGGGGGACAACGGTTCTCCTTGGCGGATGCCACGTGAAGGTTGAAAGGTGGAAGTCGGGGATCCATTGAGGAGGATATTAAAGAATGGCGAGGAAACTAGGCCCATGACCCACTCCACCCAATCGGGGGAAAAACCATAGGCTCCCAACATCTTCTCCATGAATTCCCAATTGAGCTTATCGTAAGATTTTGCAATATCGAGCTTAATCATCATCCCAGGGGTTCTTGAGATTTTGAGCAAGTGCAGCACTTCATGCACAAGAATAACCCCATCCAAGATTTTCCTACCTTCCACAAAACCAGACTGTTCTAGGCTTATGAGCATCGGGAGGAGGGGTTTGAGCCTGTTAGCAATGACTTTGGAGATAATTTTGTATATGACATTGCATAATGCTATCGGTCTGAATTTGTCGGGGGTGTCCACCCCGACCTCTTTTGGGATGAGGGTGAGGAAAGTAGCATTGAAGGCTTTAAGGACCCCTTTCTTGGTTTTGGATTCCTCCACAATGTTGAGCACATCCTCCTTAACAAGATCCCAGAAAAAATGGAAGAAGTTGGAGGTGAAACCGTCTGGGCCAGGGGCTTTACCCATAGCCATTTAGTTGACCGCTTCCTCAACTTCCTGCATCCCAATGGGATTATTCAGCATTTCATTGTTTTCTCCAGTGACTAGCCTAGGAACTAACCTAGTTATTTGTTCAATGTCCCAACTTTTGTCCCTCCCATCTTCCCTGAGAATCTCTGAGAAGTGTTGAGTGAGTTCAAATTCTATCTCCCTCCTCATTTCCACTCTATTCCCTTCCCTAGTCTTAAGTCTCTAGATTCTAGAGCTGTTCCTATTCTGGATCACCGAGTTATGAAAGAATTTAGTGTTTCTTTCACCCTCCTGCAGCCATTTAACCCTTTCCTTCTGTTTCCAAAACAATGCCTCCTATTTTTCCCTAGCTTCCAACTGTCCCATAAGATCCCTTTCTTTGATTTTCATGTCCTCATCCCAGCCACTTTCCATACCCTTTCTGTTGATGAGATCCAGCTCCAGCAAAAGTTGTTTTTTGTCCTCAAAGATGTTTCCAAATTCCTCTCTGTTCCACGTACGAATCTTAGCTTTCAGGGCCTTAAGTTTTTATTGGAAATGAAACATAATGGTTCCTGGGGGGTGGGAGGGACCAGTTCCTGCCACCATTGACTAACTAGGTCCTTGAAGTCCTTGTGTTCCATCTAGAAATTTTCAAAACTAAAGGGATTTCCCCTAGGGGAGCAAGACCAATCCCAAGAGAGGCTGATGGGCCAGTGATCTGAGCCAGCCACTGGGAGAACATCAGCCAGAACCTCCCCTGTACTATGCATGACGTTCTCCAACACCAAGAAATGGTCCAGGAAAGAGGCCACCAAGTGCTCCCCTCCACACTTGTTGTTCCATCTGAACCAGCCACACCCAGTTTCCACATCAACCAATGATCTCTGAGCTAAGAACTCGTTGAAAGCTTCCTGGTATTTGTCCAAGACTCTTCTTCCACCCTTCTTTTCCCCAAGATTTTTGATCATGTTGAAATGTCCCCCTAGCACCCATGAACCCTGCTTGGCTTGCTCCTTGAGCCAATTGAGGAAGTCCATAAAAGATTGCTTGTTAGGGAAACAACTGGGTCCATAGATGTTTCCAACCGTTCCCTGGACTCCAGAATCCAATATGCAAAAATATGCCATTAGAGCAAATTTATTGGCCCACCAGTTGGAGAATTCCACCGTTCAAGGCTGCTAAAGGATTGCAATACCTCCAGATTGTTCGACTGCATCGATGGCCATGACATGACTACCCTTCCAGATCTTGTCCTTAATCTTTACGAGGCCCCCACAACTGCATTTGGTTTCTTGGAGGAATAGAATATCCAGGGATTCCTACCTGATTTTATGGTTTAGAGATTTCCACTTCCTGGGGTTACCACACCCCCTTATATTCCATGAAATGAGCTTCATTGGAAAACCTTTTTATATTTATAGAAGGCCACCTGGATTGTAGGATACTGCTTAGATTCGATCAATCGCACTCCAGTCATTGCTATGCGTTGCTTATTAATGTTCCTCCCACGACGAGGTTCCTCCTTTGGATATTTCCTCTTACTACCCTTCTGGGTGTCTGGGTCAATCCCCAAACTTTTCACCGCACCTGTTCGGATAATGGCTTCCTGGAGAAGTTCAAGTTGGAATCTCGAGACATATCCTTGTCCCTTCTTCCTGCACTCTTCCTCTATGGCATCCAACTCTAACTCGCCCAGATCCATGTCCTCCCCTTTGTCCTCCTCCATTCCTTCCATCTGTTGGGCTTCCTCATTCACTGGAGACTTGGATGGGCCTTCCTGCTGATCTTTAGCCATTGGCGCAGCTTGGATCTCTTCTCCCTCTTTTAGGGACCCTAAAGCCTCAAATGAGTTCCCTTGTATTTTCTCCTTGGGCATCGATTCCATTCGCGTTGAGGATTTACCTCCTCCCTTTCCGCGCCGTCTATTCTTGACTTAGGTGAACCCGTCCTCTTCCACAACTTTGGGCAGTGTAGGGGCAGCCGGATCGGGCCTAGGGATATCTTTGGGGAAATTTCTTCCCAAATGACCGTATTCGTGACAGTTCCGACATTTGAAGGGGAGCTGCTCGTAGTCAATAGGTTGAATCCATTCCTCATATTCCCAGTTTAAATTGATTACTTCTGGTAGCTCTCTAGATAGATCCATGTAGACACAAATCTGAGCAAAGTTCGTATACCTTTGGATCCTCGTTTTTTTTGCTATTTTTATGAATTCTCCCAGGCTATTTCCAATGTCCCGCAAGGTCTCCAAGTCCCAGTATTCGCCCGAGAGGGAAAAGAGGTGAATCCAAAGTGGGGCGACTATCATGTCCTCCGTTTTTGGGTTAAAACGCTCCTTCCATGGCCCCAAGAATAATCCAGCCAAGAAGAAGAATTATGGACCTCCCTCCATGATTCTATCCCTGTCTTCCTGGTTAAAGAAGATAATGGTGAAGAAACCCTTGGATCCCAGCTGGAGATCATAGTGGCCCTTAGGCTTCCACACCCCATTGATCCGCTTGACCAGGTCTTTTCCCTTCAGCCAAATCCCCACAAATTTCCCTATAAGGGCCTTCTCCTTACAAGTCTCAATCTTGCCTCTGACTGCCTCAGATCTAATCTGGATCACGGGGATGGAAGCCATTCTTGGGAATCATCCACCAATACTCATTTGTTTGCCTTTCCTAGAAATGGGTTGAGACCCGTCTCCCTTGTTTTCCTCTGCCTACTCCTTCCTTCTCACACAAGGAGTCCCATCATCTCGGGCAGGCACCTGCTGCCCTAATGCCGCCATGGCACCCTACAGGAGGCCAGGAAACCGGGTTCTGCCTACAACCCAACGCCTACAATATTCAGCGCGCCTTGATCAACTTAAAGCTCTCTTCGTCTCCCCAACGTGTATATTTCATCTCAAATGTGAAAAGTTAATCCTAGGAGGGGATTTGAATTTCTCCATGGGTTTATCTAATATTTGGGGTACTAGAGCTATATTGGATTCCCTCTCTGATTTCTTCATAAAATATTTGGAGACCTTTGGACTTGTGGACATTGTACCTTCTGTTATGCTTCCCACATGGACTAATAGAAGGGTAGGGACTGAAAACATTTGTAAAATATTGGATAGGTTTCTTGTATCGGCTAATCTGTTAGATCTTGATTTCTTTTATCGTCAGTGGGTGGGCTGTGGTGGGGACTCTGATCATCAACCTATTTTTCTTCATATTTTGAATAGGGGGATCTAGATGAGAAGTCCATTCAAGTTTAATGCGCATTGGCTTGAAAATGATGATTTGGTTAAATCATTAAAAGATTCTTGGGTGCCTTTTTCTGATAACTTACATGTTTCCCCTGCATCTCACTTTGCTTCTAATCTCAAGCGTATAAAGGATGTTTTTATTGCTTGCTCTGTTAAGAAAAAGGAGATGGATTTTAAAGATTTAGTAGAAATTGAATTTTTGCTCATTGTTTTTTCTCATAAGACTGGTTTTGGCTTCTCGTCTGATGAGGATAAGGTAGCTCTGATTGATTTGGAATCTTGAAAGAGAAAAATCCTCTTGGATCGATAACATGAAGCCAGACAAAAGAGTGGGGATATTTGGTTGCTTTGTGGGGATGATAATACACCCTTTTTCCATAAATTTGCTAATCAAAGAAAGAATTTTAATTCTATATGGAAGATCAAAGATGATAGGGGTAGCACGGTGGAAGGTTTTGATGCTATTGATGGGGCTGGTGTAAAGCATTTTGAGACACTTTTTCAGGCTGATACTAATCTTCATCTTTCAGAACTTTTAAAAATTTCTGATAATTTTCCATCATCTATTACTATTGAAGAGAATTCAGATCTTATGACACCTATTACTTTGGATGAGATTAAATTTGTTCTTACTCTAAGTAAGAACGATAAGAGTCCTGGACCAGATGGGATTCCTATAGAGGTTTATAGGGTTCTTTTTTATGTGATGGGTATGGATCTCTTAAGGGTTATTGAGGATTCAAGGAAGAATGGCAAAATTCTAGCTGTTTTTAACTCAACTTTCATTGCCTTGATACCTAAATCAGATTTCCCTAGTACCTTTGATGGTTACATACTCATTTCTTTATGTAATTTCAGTTATAAGATTATTGGTAAGATTATTTCTACCAGGATTAAGAAGGTATTGGGAAGATATATCTCAAATGAGCAGTTTGGATTTTTTCCTGGTAGGAAAATTCATGATGCTGAGGGTGCCATTCGGGAAGGTATTCACTCTATACATTGTAAGGGTTTAAATACTGTGGTTTTGAAAATTGATCTATCTAAAGCCTATGATAGAGTCAGTTGGATTTATCTGTGGGTTATTTTAACCAAAATGGGTTTTAATGTATCCTTCATTACCTGGGTTATGAGCTGCCTAACCTCTATTTCTTTTTCTGTTTTGATTAATGGTGTGACATCTAGCTTCTTTAGGTCTGGCAGAGGACTAAGACAAGGGTTTCCACTTGCCCCTTTGCTTTTTCTTCTTGTTGTTGAAGGTTTGGGTAGGGCCCTATTATCTGCTAAATTAAATGGTGTTTTCAGGGGCACTATTTTTGGAAATAATATTTCATTGACTCATGTTCTTTTTGTGGATGACATTGTTATGATCATTGATGGATTTTCTCAGTCTTTATCAACTTTGTATGAATTTTTGATGGATTTTACTAAATCCTCAGGGATGATGATTAATGAGGATAAATCATCTTTCTATTATTCTGGGCTGGATGAAACAAAGTTTATCTCTTTACAGAATATTTTTTCATTCACTGTCCTAAAAATTGACAGTGGTATGAAATACCTTGGTTTTTATATAAAACCTTGCAGATACTTACTGAAAGATTGGGATTGGCTCATTGTGGTCCACCCCAATCCATAGAAACTTTTCTCTGTAACAATAACTACTGGTGAACTAACATGCAAAATGATGTTTTGGTTGGCGGTTTCCTTGAAATGATTAGAAAGATTGCCCCATGTGGCAAAAATTTTCGTCACCTTTCCATTTATTGCAATATGGTGTGAGTGAACAACTAATCAAATGTGTAAACATATCTCATCTTTGCAGTGAAGCTTCATCATTTCATTGCATCTAATGGACTAACTTTTGGGTTGAACTATCTGTCTGGAATTGTGTGAAAGGAAGATAATGTTTATAGAGAATTGTCATTTCCATATTGAGCACAAGCACCATTTAATAATCAAGCATTTAGATTCCATCCCCCACACCTATCATGGAAAAACATATAGAATTCGTTTCATAGTCACTAGTGATCCCAATAGTTATTTTATGACCAGACCTTCCCGACACATCGAGAAGGAAATGCTATGTCCGTGGAACTAGTCACAGGAAGGGAACAACACCTCCACTTGATGATGAAGAAATAGGGTTGGAATCCATGTTGCCCAATTATGTTCCACTGATGTCATCAGATGCACCAAAGGTTACTATATACAATAATGTGAAGTATCAGTTAGTATCACCATCCATATCAAAAGGTGTTCGGATGACGACAAAAATTAGACTAAAATTGAAGAAATTGGGATTCATCGACCATGAAATGTGCAAGTTCCCAGAATGTTCCATGGAATGATATATGACTATTGTCAGGGAAATAGAGTATATCCTTGTTCACATAGTTTTGATGGATTGGGAGAGAGGATTGGATAAATCCGAACTACTATCGTTGATGCACATGCCGCATTTTGGTTGCACAACATAAGTTAATGCATGTGTGAAGAAGTTGCTAGTATGTTTTCATAGAGGGTTCCTATGGCTGGAGCTCAGTGGACGTTGCGCTCATAGAATCCATTATCAGACTTCCCATAGTAGGATTCGACCCAATGCCCTTCTTCATTGGGAAGGATGATGATATAGCTTTGGTCAATAGAATAAAGGAAAAGTAAATTGTGTCAAGGGATAAGGGAGGATTTTCTATCACCTCCATCAACGATATTGTCATTTTGTTTGCATCCAAAGTCTTAACTAGCAAGCTGCTGTGAAATATGTGACCGAAAAAATGTACAACAGGTGCAATCGTTGTGGCAGAGCAATGTGCAGTTGTTGTAGATGCACATGAGAAAGGTAACACATTTAATTATTCTTGGATTTTGATTTTGATTTCCTTTTTCACATGAGCAAAACCACCAGAATACCAAGGGGTATATGTTCCAGTGGTGTGCCAAAAACCCATATATCATAATCTTTGATTCGACAAGGAGAATTTATAGTGACATAAAGAAAATAATATTGAGTTTTTATCTACAAGTAGAGGAAATTATACATTTTGTTAAGAAAGAATCCATAATTCGTAACATCATCATATTTTTGGTCGGGGTGCACCAGATATGTTTTGCAACCCCAACAAGTCCTGCAGAACCAGTGGTTGGCTACACACTTTTAGCTAAACATTGAAGAAGTTGAGGTGATTATTTAGGATTGGCCTAAAGAATGGTGAGTACCTATTGTAGAGGATCAAATCTCTGTAGAATAAGCACTGCGACAAGATGACTCGTCGAAAAATAAAAATGGAAACAAGGTAGGCAATCCACCAGTAGAAATCCTAGGATCTCTCCCTACAATAGTCAAAATGAATCCAGTACGAACCTAACAAATCCAGAGCTAGGCGATAAGAGAAAATCCCTAGAAAAGTATGAGACAAGTTGTAAGAAAAGGACGACATATCATATGGGATTGTCATTCTTACAAATGATGATTATAATCTTCTCTCAAATCGCATGGAATATGTTGCAAACCAAAGATACAAGAAGATGGATGAAATACATACAGAACCGATAAGCATCGTTATTGATTTACTGCATTTACTTTGTACTATAGTGAAAGAAGCTAGAGTAGCGGCCAATCAAGCACCGTATTCGACTGTGTTATAGATCCAATTCGGCCCATCTAAAGAGAAACCTATCGAGACACCATCGACGATCGCATAAATAGGAATTCAAGTATTTGGTCAAGAAATTGACCTAGGAAGACTAGAGCTCAATACCGTGGTCAAGGATCTTGGCCATGTGACTGTCAATTTTTCCATAGTGCTAATGTATCAACTGCATGCTATTCAGTAGGATGTAGTTGAAGAGATGAAAATAAGAGAACGAGCGATATATGGACAACTGAAGACATCAAAGAAAATATGAAAATATGAAAATATTTCTGGTAATGAATAAAAATATGAACGAGCGATATATTTGATAAATATGAAAATATTTCTGGTAATGAATAAAAAGAGTCCAAGAAAACTAATTTTTCACTTAAAAGAAGAAATAGACAAATTATCTATATTAAAAAGATAAATTGTTTCTAAATATTTTGAATTTAACACAATTATATTATAAAGTTGGTTGATATTTTCATCTATGTGATTAGTTCAAAAAAAATGGAAAATGATGTTAATTATATATCGACAACCTTTATAATGTGATTATGCTAGTTACTTAGAGAATGCTATCAATATAATTACAATAATAATATTATTATAATAATAATAATTAAATATATAATAATAAAATTAAAATAATATAGATTTAAATATTTAATTATATTATAATAAATTAGTAAATTTTGTTCTTTTCCAAAGTGTATGGATAAATTTTTTTCCTCACTATATATATATATATATATATATATATATATATATAACCATGGGAACTTAGTAACATCCCAAGGGAATATCCAATAGCCCGGAAGTCAGATATACCAATAACTTGTAATTGAGTAGTGGTTGAGACATCACAAAGCCCGCCGGGTGAGTCTTAATCCCAGGGGGCGCCTACCATTTGAGCCTTGTTACAACAAACCAATGAGAAACCCTAACCCCCAACGGGTTTAAACATTATATGTTTGTTATTTTGTATTAATGTCGAGTCCATTAGGACTATCCCATCAAGTTCAACCTTATCATAATCATTGCACCTCAAATAGACTTTAGAACCTTTTTTACCATGATGGGTATTGACTATATTCTTAAAAAAAGTAAAGTTTCCAAAAACCCATAACTCAATATGTTATTAAAGGATTCTTGGAGTTCTCTGAACCTTCTTTGCCACCATTCCAAATAGATTACGTGGAGATTATATTACATCCACCTCTTCCACTCACCCACTGTGTAATGACTTTGGATTCATCCATTATTAATAAATGTTGTAACCCCTTCGTATATGCGCCAAATTTCATTAATGCCGATAGTTCTAATCATTCTTCCCTAGTATTTGTTCCAGGACCACCACCCATTTTCAAATTGAAATGATGCCAATCACTTAAGTGTTAAACCATTCCAACCCCATAATTTCTATTAACACCTTGGAAATCCCAATCAAAGTATCCTAGGGAATACCTTAAGTTTATACCAAGTGGTGAGATATAGTATCTCTGGTCTCTAGTTAACAATTCAAAGGAGTTAATTTGTGGAGCCTAAAACATATTGTACCACTAACTGAACATTTGTTTTTTTCATTTTCAAATATCACCCAATTTCTTTGAAGCCATAGTTTCCATACTATATGACTAAGTATCTCTTTGAGGCCACTATTAGAATAGTTCTCCAACCAAGATTTCCAACATAAATCATACGTAGCCGAAACCTAGCTCCCTGTGAACTTCAAAACATATTTTAATTCTTTCCAAACCTGTTCCAAACATCACAACGCACAAATAAATGATTTATAGTTTCACTGTCCTTTTTAAATAAAAATACAAATATCATGACCCTCTCCTCCTCTCTTGATATAGTTTCCCCACATCACGATTTTATTTGCTAATGAAATCCATTTGAATATTTTTTGTTTTAAGGGGAAATTCTATTTACAAAAAATAGAAGACCACCATACCTCAAGTAAATCAGTATTATGTGACATGAGAGCTTCATAACCTAATTTGGTAGAAAATTGTCCATCCATTGTATTCCAGCACCACACTAATGTATAATGCTAACTTGTAAGGAATACTCCATTTTGTGGAAGAACATTAATAAATGCATTCCTTTCTTTAGTAAAATTCCCATTCAATTCCAAAGTCACAACAAAATTCCATCCTTAACCGTTTCCTAAGTTTGTGCTTACTTGAGATAAGGTAATTAAACCCAAACTTCTTAAATAATGGACCAAGTCTTTAGAAAATTTGTAACAATTTGACCCTCCTAACAAAGGATCAACTACCAAAAGAACCTTAAACCCTGATTTCGTTAAACTTGACTAATCTTAGTATGAGCGAACATAGATTTATTATGAATATTGGTTTCCAATAATTGAAATCTTGGTTTCCAATAGTTGATATATCGGTTTCCAATACTTATATATCAGTTTCCAATATAGTGGATGTCGGTTTCCAATATTGGTAAGTTGTCGATTTCCAAAAATGGATGTATCAATTCCCAATTATAGTGATCTGACCCACCATATGACAAAAATAACAAGTTTCGTAATTCAAGTGAGCAAGAGTAGGAGCCACTTCCATTTCTCACACAATAGTCATTCTCATTCTTGGGAAGAAGTGGAGCATTGACTCTTTCTCATTGATATGATGTGTCAATGGTTGTGTCTCTTTGATGAGGGATCACACCTTTGGTAACATTTGAGAGCAAGGCTGCATGCCCAAAACCTCATCTATTTCACCAAACAAACATGAACGCACAATAGACCTCCACAAACAACTTCACAAAAATTGTGTCCCATTGTAAATTTACAAGATGGATTAAATAAATCCATGATGAATCTACCAAAGGAAAACAACTTGAGGCTTCCTCCATTTAATACAATCCTATGTGCGAGGTGTTCTGCGAAACATGCTGCCATGTAGAAATATACTTCAAAACAAGAATGGAGGTTAATAATTCATTATCATTAGACAGACTTGGTGATTAAGATGGTTGTTGGAAAACAACACAATTCCTAGTTGCTAGGAGAGAAATGCATAATAGACTAGCCAGAAGGGCACACCTAAATTTGTGAGTTGTTGTCATATTATAAGGTAGATTTTATAATCCCATGACAGTTCCCCACACAGCCTCAGATGACTACAAAAAAGAGGCGATGCGCTACGCATTACCGTATGAAAACAGTGCATCCTGTTGTGCAGACTCTCAAGTGCACAACAATGAAAAATAGCTTACCATATATCACTTATGGTCAAATCCATATGGCCTATTGTAAACTGTTTGTTAAGAACTCCTGTCAACCCTCCTCTTTATTTTATTAGTATATTTTGTCGGACGCATCTTCTTTGTAAGTCGTCCCATTAGTATGTTGTATTATCCCACACTCACAGGGAGTAAGTAATAGTTGTTAAGTCGTCTAGTTAATATGTTGCATTATCCCACATTCATGGGGAGTAATAGTTGTTTAGATTAGACTTAGTATATAAGGACATGTTGAGGCTAATGAAGGCATCAAAGAGTTATTTTGTATTGGTCTTGCTCAAAGAAGGTTCCCCCATCGAAGTGGCATGCGATTAATAAAATCTCTTCGATGCTCCATTATTTCTATTATATCGTGAATTCTCATAGTTTATTGTAGGAGGTTCTTCAAATATGGTATCATAGCACTTTCTTCGGCTTGTTGGGTGGAATTTCTGCCAATTTTTTTTCTTTTACAGTGCTTCTTGGTGCTATGATTATTGTAGTAGTTCTTCTTCTTGCACCGATATTATTCATTCAAATCACGGAATAAACCCTATCCTCTTAAATGTGGGAAGTACCTGGGCATAGCCATAAAATTCATTGTGAAGAGTACCATAGCAACCCCAAAGTAGTTGGCCATTGAGAGGACCTGCAAAGAAAAAAGGGCAACGAACCCTACTTGATTGACTAGTTCCCATCAGTGAATTAAACTAAGAGCCGTCATTTGTGGAAAAGCGGTTATCAGTTTTACCTGGGCTGTGGAGTGAGGGGTACTGCCCCAATACGCAAGATATTAGACAACATTGGTGTTCAAGTGAATCCCTTGAACCTTTAGGAAGATGAACATACCTGGGGTCCATATCCATTTACAGTTGATAAAGCACAGATTTCTAGAACTGCCACAAATCATTTTCTCCATTTCCAGTTGATAAAGTGTATCTTTCCAAAAGTACCACATCATTTCCTCCATTTCAGTTGATAAAGCGCAAATTTTGAAAACATCCATAGAACATTCCCACTTGAAAGAAAAATCACCTTAAAAATTCATTGTAACCCCTATAATCCCATTCTGCATATTCCTTCCTTGAGGACCCTATCCCAAATTCCACTTCCTAAAGCTCAAAATTCCACATTTGTCTATTTTTAGTGTTTTCCATAACTTTTCTGATTGTCACCCAATCGCCTTCAAATTTTGCAATAGTGTTCATTTCCCATTTTTGCTTCATTTTCCCTCTCTAACAAATTTTCCAATTCCTTCACCCCGCCTCTGAAATTTTCATTTTCTGCTTCTTGTCCCTAATAAAGTGTCCAAAACCCAGTAAAACGCCAATTACCCCTCCACTCGACTTTTTATGAACTCTAATTTTTCCTTTTCTAAAACCCTTTCCATTTTTTTTTCTACCCATTTCTAAAATAAAATAAAAAATATGCTTATGGTTGTCATTTGCGTCGGAGCAAATAAACAAATGGAAGAAGAACTTGTACCCATTAAGTTCAAACTCGAAGATCTGGATCAAAAGTTTCTTTGCCTCCATCTTTAGCATTCACCCATGAACAACAGACGACAACTTGATTCTTCTGTAGACACTCGAACATCTTCCTCTAGCAACTTTCGTGGGCCAAAATTGGATTTTCCTCGCTTCAATGGTGATGATTTGACTGGATGGATTTACAGGGAAGAACAATATTTCATCCTGCATAACACTTTTGATGTCAATAAAGTCCCATTTGCATCCTTTCATTTATAACATGAAGCCCTTCAATGGTTTCGTTGGTACATTAAGGCTCATGCAGAGCCAAAATAGACAGATTTTTGCTAACTCCTTTTGCAACGATTTGACCCTAATTATTTTGATGACTTCACAGGAGAACTCACCAAACTTTGGCAAACTGGCACTGTGTAGGAGTATCATACAAAATTTGAGAAACTGGCCAATCACACCAAAGGATTTCTTGATGCATTCTACCTAATTTGTTTTATCAATGGTCTGAAGTATGCAATCTAATCTGATGTTAAAATTATGTCCCAACACAATGGTAGAAGCCCTAGGGTTGGATAAGTTAGAAGAGGACAATATTAGGGCTCAATAATGCTCCAAATCCACTTTTGTTCCATTTAGAAATATGGTTCCTCAAAAACCCCAAATTCTGCCATCTCTTAGAACCACTAATATTAAGCATTTTTCTGAAGCCAAGATGTTGGAACGTTGGGAAAAAGGGATTTGTTATAGTTGTGATGATAAATTCACCCGAGGACATCGATGTGTTGAGAAAAATCTCTATCTCTTGGATGTGGATTCTTCACCGCCACCTGAAATTTTTTATGATGCTCAGGATACAGTAGATGTTGGGGGTGACATTCAAAAACTACGTGTTGACCTTCTTGCTCAAGATGACCATCCAGAGATATCTCTCCACGCATTAGTTGGAGTCACCACCCCACAAACCATGTGGGTCAGATGTTTCTTCAAAAACCTCCCTCTTACAATACTCATTGATTCTGGTAGCATTCATAACTTCATTGACCCTAGGATCACCAAACAGGTTTATTGTTTTTTCCATTCTTGCTCCATCTTTGAAGTCATGATTGCCAATGGGGGAAAATTAGCTTGCAAAGGGAAGTGTCGCAATGTGTGAATCTCTATTGGGGATTATAACTTGCACTTTGATATGTTTTCCTTTCCCTTAGGCAGATGTGATGTGGTTTTGGGTGCTTAATGGTTATGCACACTTGGACCCATTTTATGGGATTTTGCTGAACTTTGGATGCAATTTTTTAATAAATGGGGAAAAACACACATTGAGGGGCTTACAAATAGGGTCTCTCAACATCATTAGTTTGCATCGCATGGAAAATATCCTTAAGAAGGGTTCACATGGTGTCATTGCTCAGCTCCATTTCATTCAGATGCAACCTTCAGTGGTCTTAACTACTCCCTTGGATCTACAAAAAAATTTCGATCGATATGCATGTGTGTTTGATGTGCCAGTGGGATTTCCACCTTCAAGACCTGAGGACCATCATATTCTGCTCCTTCCTAGAAGTGTCCCTCCCAACATCAGGCCCTATCGCTACCATTTTCACCACAAGACAGAGATTGAAATGCTTGTTCGGGACTTACTGAAGCAAGGTGTTATTTTCCCTAGTACCAGTTCCTTCTCTTCACTGGTTCTTCTTATCCGAAAAAATATGGGTCATGGTGCCTTTGCATCAAATTTCGATCACTTAATAACATCACAGTCAAGGATAAGTTTCCAATTACTGTTGTTGATGAGATTTTGGATGAGCTCCACGGTGCTAATTTTTTCTCCAAGTTGGATCTTCATTCTGGGTATCACCAAATTCGGGTTCATGAGGATGATATCCCTAAAACAACTTTCTGCACACATGATGGCCACTATGAATTTTTTGTCATGCCATTTGGCCTCAGAAATGCTCCTTCCACATTCCAGGAATTGATGAATAAAATATTCCGACCCTACTTGCAAAACTTCATTTTGGTCTTCTTTGATGATATCCTCATCTATAGTAAAACATGGGCTGAGCATCTCCAACATCTGGATCTTGTACTGTAACTTTTATGTAATCATCATCTCTGTGCCAAACATTCTAAATGTGTTTTAGGGAAGAAGGAAGTAGAGCATATCAAGGATATTGTTTCTGCGCAAGGGGTTCACGTTCATCCATCCAAAATAGATGCCATGAAAAAATGGTCGTGTCCTCAGACCTTGAAGAGCCTTTGTGGATTTTTGGAATTGACTGGATACTACCACAAGTTTTTCAAGGATTATGGGAATATTGCAACTCCAATAACAACTCTCTTGAAAAAATATTCTTTTACACGGACACCTACTTCTGAGTGTTCATTTGACAAACTGAAACAAGCTATGTGTACCACACCTGTTCTAGCTATGCTTGATTTTTCCAATTTGTTCACTATTGAGAGTGATACTTGTGATAATGGAATTGGTATTTTCCTCCTTCAATATGAACATCCCATTGATTTTACTAGAAAATCCCTCTCTAGTAAGAATTTATCCACCCTACATATGAGAAGGAAATGATGGCTATTTTGCATGCAATACAGAAGTGGCATCCATACATCTTAGGGAATCATTTCTGCATGAAGAATGATCACCAGAGTCTGAAATATTTCTTGGAACAACGGGTCTCATACCCCACACAAACAAAATGGGTTATCAAACTCATGGTTTATGACTATGAGATCACTTACAAGAAGGGTAAGGACAATCTTGTGGCAGATGCTCTTTCCCGCACATTTGATGACCATGCTTCTCTTTCATCTATTTCTATGCACATTCCAAATTGGTTACAATCTGTTCAACAAGGCTATGTCAATGACTCTTCCTTATCTAAAATCATCCAACAGTTGGCCAATAACCCTTATATTGTACGACATTTCTCTTAGGATGGATATTCTCTGAGATACAAGGGTCGTCTGGTGCTTCCCAAGAGCACATGTCTTCACCAGGCTGTCCTCTA
This sequence comes from Pseudotsuga menziesii, assembly GCA_001517045.1. Lineage (NCBI taxonomy): Eukaryota > Viridiplantae > Streptophyta > Pinopsida > Pinales > Pinaceae > Pseudotsuga > Pseudotsuga menziesii. The sequence goes on from LPNX010128069.1 coordinate 17,167, forward strand.
TGAACTCCATGCTTCTCCATGGACAGGGCACTCTGGGTTCTTCAAAACATATGAGAGGGGATGACGTAAATTCTTTTGAAATGCAATGAAACATGAGATTCAATATAAGGTTACTGAATGTGATACATGCTAGCACCAAAAGGGTGAAACTACACTCCTCCTCAGCTTGCTCAAACCCTTTCCCATCCCTACAAGGATTTGGACAAATATTTCAATGGATTTCATTAAAGGGATCCTTAAATCTAGATGGAAGACCATAAATTATTGGTTGTGGTTGATTGACTCTCCAAATATAATCAATTTGTTTCTCTCATCCATCCATATACTGCCTCCTCAGTTGCACAAATTTTCATGGACCAGATATTTTGTCTTCATGGAATACCTTCTTCAATTTTCTCAAACTACAACGCAACTTTCACAAGTCATTTTTGGACCGAACTCTTTTGCCTCAATGACACCAAACTGAATATGAGTTCGGGATACCCCCCACAAACAGATGTCCAGATTGAAGTCATCAACAAATTTTGGGAAACTTATCTTTGTTGCTTCACCTATGAACAATAACATCAGTGGGAAAAGTGGCTCCCTCTCGCTGAATGGCGGTTCAATACTTCCTACCATACTGCATCTAAAATGACTCCATATGAAGCATTTTATGGCTAGGCATTGCCAATGCTCATTCCATACACCCCCAAAATTTCATCATTTCAGGAAGTTGACATGGTTCTTGGAAACCGAGATCATATTCTTCACAATATGAAGGATAATCTTCACATGGAAATAAATCACATGAAACAATATGCCAATCAACAACGTTCTGAGAACACCTTTCATGTCGGTGATATGGTTTTTCTTTGTCTATAACCTTACAAGCAATCCTTCCTAAAATTCAAATGGAATCAAAATCTAGCTCCAAAGTTCTATGGGCCATATAAGGTTCTTCAAAATATTGGGTCTGTTGCTTATAAATTGGATATTCCTCCTTTTTCTCGCATTCACCCAGTATTTCATGTCTTTTGTCTTAAGAAAGTGATTGGCACCAACATCAGAGCACAATTTTTTTACCATAACTGGATAAGGAAGGATCCATCATTTTGGAACTGGAGGACATCATCAATAAGAGCACTCGTCAGCTTCGCTCTTGGTCCATCACAGAGGTATTAATTCATTGGCACGACATGCAACCAAAGGATGCTACCTAGGAACCACTCCTTCATATTCAACAACAGCTTCCACATCTAAATCTTTGAGGAAAAATATTTTCCAAGAGGGAGGGGATGTTAAGAACTTGTGTCAACCCTCCTCTTTATTTTGTTACTATATTTTGTCAGACGCATATGCTTTTTAATTTGTCCCATTATTATGTTGTATTATCCCACATTCACGGGGAGTAAGTAATAGTTGTTAATCCATCCATTTAATATGTTGCATTATCCCACATTCATGGTAGTAATAGTTGTTTAGATTATACTTATTATATAAGTACGTGTTGAGGCTAATTAAGGCATCAAAGAGTTATTTTATATTGAGCTTGTTCAAAGGAGGTTTACCCCTCGAAGTGGCCTATGATTAATAAAATGTCTTCTGTTCTCCATTATTTATGTTATATCGTGCATTCTCATTGTTTATTGTAGGAGGTTCTTCACACCGTTATGCATAAAAAACACAACACCACTTTAACAATGTAACAAACCCAAAATCTTCATGTAATGTTTACAGAAATGGGGTAAAACAATTTTTTTTTTAAATTTGTCTCAACCAATCAAATATGTTAGTCTCAATGGTTACCCAATATTATAATCAATAACATTTACATCATTTGCAATCTTAAAATGGAAGGAATATGCAAGTTTTATCCCACTAATCACTTATTTATAGCACTAGTCATAGAAACTCAACCAACATTCAAAGTATATTTTGTTAATCATCAAGAACACTAACTTTACATTATAACCACAACTCTACATAAGTAACACTACCATTTGCATAATGAATCACTACTGGTAAAAACACTACCCTTACTTTACATTATAACCACAACTCTACATAAGTAACACTACCATTTGCATAGTGAAATCACTATTGGTAAAAACACTATCCATAATAAATCTGAAATATTAATAATAACTTTACTTTTGTATATGGACAAGGTCATGGTTAAGAGCTTTTGTTTATTCATTAACACAACTTTAACAAAAATAACCCTTGTATGACCTTTCCAAAATTACAAACAATAATGATAGACTTATCTAAACCAAGTTGACTTGATCGAATGAAGGATTGACTTCAGCATTCCACCCAACCATTTATCTCTTTGTCCGGTGTATGTTTTTCTGCTAAGAGGCCACCATTGAGATGGGCATGAATCCACTAAGGTGAAGAATCACATCATCGAGAAAATTTTTGCTCACTTGAAACTCAATAACTAAGATAACATCCTTAATTTACACGAGTTTTAATAGTTTGTTATGACTTATTATAACAGTGTTGGGGTTGTGCCCTTCCTCCACCGATCATACAGTTGAAGTGCTCATAACGTTTTAGATTGTGAACCAAGGGATGCACCCTTCCTTGGTTACTATTTGAGTTATAAAAATAAGAATGGAAATCTAAAACAACTAATATCTCAAGTTAAATAAAAAAATAGTTCCTTAATTAGCTTAAGGAACCTAAGAATTATTTACATAAATGAAAAAAATGAAATACAAGCTCAAGATATTGGGTCACACCCATTCCTCCTTCATGCAATGATATAAAGCAATTAATAGCAAAAGAAATGACCCACTCAAAAAATCGACACAACTTATAAACAATGTAATTGCAAAACATTACTTGAACAAATCAAAGACAAATCCTTTTCATTAACACTACATCATATGTTGCTTACTCTAACAACCAACACACACACACACATATACACATACCTTAAGGGGTAGGGTCAGTTTAGTACTCAATACATATGTAATATTAATATCCCAAAACATGATCCCTAAACGCCAAGCCTTTCCCATTAACATTCAACACAAATCTCAAAAGCAACAAAACAAGGCATGGCTCTTCCGAGAGAATCAACCATAGTATTATTAGTTTTTAAACAAAAAGGAAGAAAGCTTTGAGAGAAAGATGCGTAAGCATCCAAGAAGGTGAAACCTTCTTAATTGATGGCTAACCTTTTTGTTCCCTTCTCAGAATCATATATTTTTCTTTTAAATTTCCAAATCCTTCACTAAAGTTCGTTTCTCATAGAGCTACTCTAAATGATGGAAGCTTGAAGCTATCAAGAACGTGAAATAATGGAAGCTTGAGTGTCGATGTCTTCTTGAAAAATAGAGATTATGAAAATATTCTTCCCAAAAAGAAAGTGAATATCCCAGTACTAAATCCCGATACACACTTTTAGCATATCCCTTCTTATCTGAACACTTCTTAGCATATCCCTTCTTATCCCGATACACACTAAATTTACCCTTTCCATTAACAATAAATGGAATAACATTCTTTTACTACGAGAACACTACCAGGGCCAACTTCTCTAGGAGAGTCTGATAACCCTGGTGCCCCAAAACTGTGGGGACTTTGCCCTCCAATCAACTAGGAGGGCTAACCTCTATGAATTTACATGACTTGATTACATTAATGATTCTTCCGATAGGAACATCGAGGACCAATGAAATACAATATATAAAATATACAAGTGAATACATTTCGAAGTTACAAATACATCAACACTCCATCTCAACTAGGAAGGTATTCTCTTGACACAATTCATCAGCACAAGTCTTCATCACTGGATCAAATTCGAATCATCACTGGATCATCATCAAATCTAGATCATCACTAGATCATCATCAAAGCTGGATCATCACTAGATCATCATCATCATCACTGCTTCCACTATCTTGTTCAAATGGTGCTATCTCTCAATTCTTCTTGTTATAGGAAGTTCTACAGAGCCAACCATTTTTCATGTTGGTTGTAGGCCTAGCCACCATGTAGCTATTCATAAAAAGTGCTTATATCATCGGCATGGTGGGACACACCTACTACAATTCGAGAAAGGCTCCAACACTTACATTCACCAGGATGGTAGGACACACCTACTACCATCTGTGAAAGGCTCCAGCACTTACATCGAATGGCATGGTAGGACACACGTACTACCATCTAGGGAAAGGCCCCAATAATTACATCCACTAGAATGGTAGGAAACACCTACTACCATCCAAGAAAAGGGACCGACACTTGCATCCACTAGCATGGTAGGAAACACCTACTACCATCCAAGGAAAGGATCTGCACTGACATCCACCAGCATGGTAGGACATGCCTACTACCATATATGGAAAGGCTCAACACTTACATCCGCTGGCATGGTAGGAAAACCTACTACCATCCAGGGAAAGGCTCTGCACTTACATTCGTCGGCATGGTAGGACACACATACTACCATCCGGGGAAGGGATTTACACTTACATCCACCGGCATGGTAGGACACACCTACTACCATCTAGGTAAAGGATTTTCACTTACATCCATCGGCATGGTAGGACACACCTACTACCATTTGGGGAAAGGCTTAACACTTACATATGACCATGGTAGGAACAAATCCCGCCACCATGTCAGAAAGGCACAACACTTACATCTGACCATGGGAGGAACCAAACCTACCACCATGTCAGAAGGGCACATCACTTACATCTAAAAATTGGAGGAACCAATCCTACCACCATGTCAGAAGGGAACAACACTTATATCTGACCATGAGAGGAACCAATCCTACCACCATATCAGAAGAGCTCACAGACTCATCACTTCCTCTTGGAAGGAACCTTGATTTGGAGAACACCAAGCTTCTCCCTGAAGTACTCAAACTTCACTCTGGCTAATGGCTCGGTCAACACATTAGCTATTTGTTCATACGTCGCAACATACTATAGCTTCACTACTCCTTTCTGCAGCATATCCCTGATATAATGATATTTGATCTCGATATGCTTTGACTTGTCATGGAACACCGGGTTTTTTGACAACTTCACACAACTCTGGTTGTCACAATATATGCAAGTAGCATGAAAATGGAGATCAAACAAATCAGACAGTAGCTTCCTCAGCCATACTACCTCACAACTAGTCAAACAAGATGCGACATACTCTGCTTCAGTTGTACTTAGTGCCACATGGGATTGCTTCTTGCTAAACCAAGAGATCACACCTGATCCCATATTGAAGCAGAACCCTGAATTGCTCTTCCTATCAATGGCACTTCCTGCCCAATCTGAATCAACATAACTCTCTAGGTTAATCTTTTGATTCACCTCATACTTGAGCTCATAATCAACTGTACCTTTTAGGTACCTCTGAATATGCTTTGCAACAATCAGGTGAACATGTCTCGGATTTGTCAAGAACTGGCTCAATGTGTTCACAACAAAGCAAATAGTTGGTCTCATGTTCATCAGATACATCAAGGACCCAATCATCTGACGATACATCGTAGCATCAACCGAATTTGATGAAGCATCACTCAATAGCTTCAGGTTTGATTGCATAGGTGTGGTCATGGCCTTGCAGCCCATCATCCCAAACCTATTCAAGATCTCTACTACATACTTCCCTTGTCCCATGGAGATTCCATTTGCATTCTGCCACACCTCCATGCCTAGAAAGTAGTGCATCATACCCAAGTCCTTCATCTTGAACTCGGCAACAAGCATCCTCTTTGTATAAGCAATCAAACCATCCTCACCTATTACAAACAAGTCATCTGCATATAGTAGGAGTATCATTGGGTTCCCTTCTTCAACCTTGTAGTAAAGGTTGGAATCCGCTTTACTCTTGGTAAATACCAAACTAGTGAGGAAGCTGTCAATCCTATCGTACCATGTCTTGGGTTCCTGCTTCAAACCGTATATGGATTTCTTCAATTTACACACATGAGTTTCCCTGTCATGTGTCTAAAACCCGAGTGGCTGCTCCACATACACTTCCTCTTCCACTACACCATTCAAGAAAGCAGTCTTGCCATCCATCTAGTGTATCTTCCATTTCATTACTGGAACCAGAGAAAGTACTGATGTGATGGAAGTGTATCTAGCTACAAGTGCAGAAGTCTCTTCATAATCTATCCCTTCTTTCTGGGAGAAGCCATGAGCCACAAATATTTATTTATACTTCTCTATGCTTCCATCTGCAGAATGCTTGATCTTGAAGATCCACTTGGAAGTCACAATAGAATTCCCCTTTGGTATTGGGACAACATCCCAGACATCATTCTTCATGGTCAACTATTACTCCTCGATCATAGCATCCTTCCATTCTTTCTTCTATACCGCTTCTTCATAGTTGGAAGGTTCTTTATCAATGATGTCACATAATAGGAATACATAACTGGAGTAGGACCTAGTTCTTTCCCTCTCTCTATGCATTTCTTCTGGAGCTCCATATCTTTCTGCACCTTGGATAGCCTCTCGTACCCATGCAGGTTTACTCTTATGAGGATTCTTTTCCTGGGGTGGATCTACAGGTTCCTGGGGTTCTTCTATTCCTTAATCTTCATCTTGAGTTGCATCGTTCATAGTCATATCTTGAATCCTGGGTACTTCTGTTTCTTCAGGGTCTTCAACTGGTCTCTTTCTAGATTTGTTGTAAGCTGAGTCTTTGTCAAATGTTACGTCTCTATTGATGTTGATCTTCTTGAATCCTAGGAATTATATTCTGTAAGCCTTCGAGCTTTCACTATATCCCACAAATATACCCTTCTTTCCTAAAGGATCTAACTTTGTCCTCTTTTCTTTTGGAATGTGTATGTACATTGGAAAGCCAAATATCCTAAGATGGCTGACTTTTGGTTTCTTTCTAGAAAATAATTCTTTAGGTGTCTTGTTCTCGAGTATTCTATGTGGAGTACGATTTTGTACATACACAGTTGTCCTCGTAGCTTCTTCCCATAGATTCATGGGAATATCTTGATGATGAAGCATTTCCCTTGTGGCTTAAATGATTGTTCTATTCTTCCTTTCTACAACCCCATTATGTTGTGGATTATATGGAGTGGTAAACTCACTCTTAATCCCGGAATCTCTGCATAATTCTTTGAATTCAATTCTCCGTCATTGTCTAATCGAAAAGTATTGATTTTATTTTCTGTGTGATTTTCGATCAAGGATTTGACTTCCTTGAACTTACTAAATACTTCATCCTTGTTATTCAAGAAATATATCCATGTCTTCCTATAAAAATCATCAATGAAAGAAACATAGTATACATACCCACTCAATGAACTGGATGACATTGGACCGCATACATCGGAGTGGATGATTTCCAAGATTCCTTTTGCCTTGCTCTCACTACTTGGAAATGTCTTCTTTGTGTTATTTCCTTTCACACATCCTTTGTAAACACCTTCATTATTTTCCTGTATTTTTGGAAGACCTTCAACAACTTTGCTTATAAGTGGTAGTGACCTATAGTGCACATGTGCAAGACTTCTATGCCAAAGTTCATTTGGCTCTATTGAGTCATGTACCAAGGCTTGTTCTAGTTGGCCCTTTAGCTTGTATAGTCCTCCCTCTTGCTCTCCAATCACTACTACATCATCTATAGTCTTTCCCTTTGGCCACATAAGGACTTGTCCATCTACAAATGCAACCCTTATTCCTTTTGCATCTAATGCAGAGATGGAGACAAGGTTCTTCTTTAGTCTTGGTACAAACAAGACATCCTTCATCTTCATAGACTTTCCAGAGTCTAGTTTATAGGAGGATTCACCACTACCTTTTATTGGATACTGGTAGTCGTCCCCAAGTTTTACTTTATGGGGTGTTTCATGTTCATATAGTTTCACAAAATATTCCTTGAATCCTGTCATGTGCTTGGAAGCCCCATTGTCTATAAGCCAATCATTGCTTCCATGTGTGACAGTTACAATGAGGGAAGAAATCAGAACATATTCTTCATCACTTTCTTGTTTTATTCTCTTTATCGAAGGTTCATCATCCTCTGCAGTGTCAGCATGATGTATTTTCTTGTTTCCCTTCTTCTTGTGAGAGACACCTTTGTTTCTATGACATTCTCTAGAAAAGTTTCCTTTGTCATCACATGTATAGCATCTAATTTTAGACAGATCTCTGCTATATATTTTAGGGTTATCTTTTTGGTGATAATTATTACCTTTGGGATGATGATAGTCCCTCTTGATTTCCTTGGAGTGTACTGTGAGAGGTTGATCTTCACTTCCCATATTTTATTCTTGGGCTTCTATCCAAGATTATTCTTGTGATCATTCCTCCCACAACCTACTGAAGGTGATTAGCTTTCTTCTAACACAAATCCATTGAATGAAAGAGTCCAATGACCTAGGGAGACCATTCAAGGTGGTCATCACAATTTCTGCATTCTATACTTCTTCATCCACTTCTTCAATTTGTTCTTTGATCTGGGAGACCCTTGTAAAGTATGATTGTATGGTCTTTGCATTCTGGATCTTCACATTCGTCAATTGGTTCCTCAAAGTCATCTTCCAATTTATGTTATTTCCTTCAAATAACTTGGTCAAGGTTTCAAACATCTCGTTAGGTATCTTTAGGGAGGACACCTATGGTATGAGGTGATCCTTGATTGAATCAGCAAGAATACTCTTGGCCTTGATCAAGTTCTTCTTGTGTAAGGCCTTATCCTCATCTCTCTTTGGAACTGGAACCTCTCCACTGATGTAGAAGTCCAATTCATTTTCTTCAAGAACTAGTGAGATCCTATACTTCCATGCTCGAAAGTTATCATCTCTCTCAATATTTTCATCAAGCTTGGTGTGATGAGACATCTGAACTAAGAACCTCAAATGAAAATACAAAATATTTAGATATTACCAATTTGAGAAGCTGAAAATTGGATCTGGAGCTGATCTTCTGGAGTGTTAGTTTTCTGGTTCCAGGGAAAATTAGGGTTTGAATTTCTTGGAGTTCTACCCAACCAAAAACCTCGATTTTGATCTCTAAACTTTGATTTTAAGGAGGAGAGTAACCCTATGATGGTCTCACTCAAAAATTCCACTTCTGTCAAAAGCCCTAATTTCCCGATGTAGTGGTAGGTCAAAAACTGAAAGTGCTTAGAATCAGATTCTGCTTCGACAGAAAGATGCACCCTTCAATGGAGAGTCGGCCTAGCCTCCTTTTTTTGATGGATTGTGGAGAGAGTCCCAAAAATTATGAAGCCTTAGCTCCTGCAGCTACACAATGTCTTCTTCTTAGGTCATCTCTGATACCATGTTAGATTTTTATCAATTAGATAGTATTATCTTAGGATCTTATCTAAGAGAATAACATGCACAACAATCAATCACAAGATACAATAGACACAAATATTTTTCTTGGGGAAACCATAAAGGTGAAAAACCTGCAACTTCCTCAGAGATAGAATGACCACCAATGGGAGCAGTAAAATCCAAAGATAGAAATATGATCTCGAACAGTTGTTCTCTCTCTCACTTGTGTGAGCTCCTCTTGTCTCACCTATGCGTTATAGTTGGGTGAGTGTGTGTTACAAATAGAGAGGCTCACTCTCAATTTATACTAATTTATAACTTGACAATTACTTACGAGGGCCGAATTCTCTAGGAGAGTCTAATAACCCTAGTGCCCCAAAACTATGGGGACTTTTCCCTCCGATCAACTAGGAGGGTTAACCTCTATGAATTTACATGAATTGATTACATTAATGATTCTCCCGATAGGAGCATTGGGGCCTAATGAAATACAATATATAAAATATACAAGTGAATACATTCCAAAGTTACAAATACATCAACACTTTTCATAAGATCCCTTTAAGGTTTAGTCTTACTTTTTGGATGCACCTACAACATTGTTAGTCATACATGAGATGTATAAAATTAATGATTTAAAATATAATCATCCATGCATTTTCATTTCATGACACATATCTATGCTACTTTTAAGATCAACGTCTATACATTTCATAAGGCAGTAATTTCTATTTTTTGTCCACTTTGTTTCTCAATGTAAATAATCATTTAAGATAACATGTGCATAATCATAATTTTCTCACATATTCTAAAGAGTATACTAATTAAAAGCATTGCCAACACACATAAAAACAATCATTTTATCAGATTTATCACGCAATGATTCACCTCATATATAACTTTGCAGCCAATTCTTTATCCTTCATCATATTATGATGCATAAAATACCAATCATAACAACCCGTCACATATCTCTTGTATGACATTGATGTTCCAAACATTTGTTGGCTGAAATATTCTTTGAGAACTTATGGCATGTATATACATGAGGTTCATCTCCTCATGGAACCACTATTTCACATGCATGCCTCCTCAAATGGTATATATTTATTCATCTGATGCAAGGATGATACCCTTCATCGGTTTTGTACAGCTCTTGGGCGTATCTCTTGCAAAGAGCCTATAATCTCTCAGGAATTGGAAGCCAAACACCACACATCCTGAAATCTCTCTGGGTCTGATAGCTTGAATATCTCAGACCTTGATAGCTCTTTTCCTAGTACTTTGATATCATAGAGCACCTAGACAGATCCTAGAAACTCTAAACAATTTAGGTTCTCTAGAGTCAATAAGCTCAACACCAAACTCAGGTACTCTAGAGCTACAAAGCTCAACACCAAAATTAGGTTCTCTTGCTTAATCACATTTTTACTATCCAATTTATTTTCCCCTTTTTATTAGTTAGTTAATTTTGTATATTTTGTCTTAAAGATATTTGTTTAGCATAGAAAATTTTCTTAGAATTTTAAGAGCCTTATAACCTAGGGCGTCCCCTATGATTAGCTCACAAGTTTCATAACTCTTTATTTGTATTGTTTTTTTTAATGTTTTATTGCAGGTTTCATATATTCATATTCAGTTCTTAATTTATGGTCTTATTGGAAACTGCCATAGCTCTTTACCTGCAATAACCTCTAAAGAACTGCCACTTACACTGACATATATTTAATTCCATTTCAAAAGAAACATTGAATACATGAAATTTCATAATCATCACTACGTATACTCAATTTTCCCAAGCCTACTAGCTCTACATCAAACTAAATAAATATTAATTCAGTCATCCTTAATGCTCTAGGGTTCCAAACTCAACATCAAGTCACAAGTACCTAAGTCCTCATGACTTTATTAACAATATACGTGTCAAGTATTCTAATAATGATATTTTGATACCATTAATATCTTGAAAAATATGTGTAAAACATTCCAACAAGTCTCGATTTATATTTTCTATCAATTGCCTTATCATAGATATGCCATTTTAAAACTGATCATTCTCATAAATGCTACAATTATCATATACAAATACTTCAATAGAAATTCCCAAATCTATTGACTTTATTTCTTATTACATTTCTTACAAATTATATTCTCAGCATATCAAGTTATCTAAACTATGTTTTTCCATAAATGCAATTGATTAATCAGATGATAACATCTTGCTATCCTTTCATAATAATCAGGGAGCATACTCATTCTAGATGTTACCTTTTTCTGTTGAGGAATTTATCTTTTTCTTTTGATTATCTCATGATTCCCATTTGGTGGTGCTTCTTGAAACCTTGAGTGCTTGCATACTTTACTCACAATTTATTGCTAAGAAGTACTTGCATCATAATCTCATAAAATAAACTATAATAGCAAGTTCGTGTTTTGAAATCCCATTAGCTCTTAATATAACAAGATATTATTTTTCATAATCTCAATGCAATACTTTCTTGACAACTTAGTCGTAACTACACTTGCATGTACCTTTCCCTGATGTGCACCTTAAGAAAACCTCATATCGTACTTTCTATAAGCTTTAATTTACGTTACTAGTTTCCATTATCTTCGCTTCAGTTTGGCGAAGTTTCTTGTAACCAAGTGTACCTATACATTACACTAACAACCTTTTCAAGGGGTTATTTACATCATATTTTTTTTATCAATGTATTTTTAAGTAAGATGTAAAATTATATATAGCAACAAGTTTCTTCTTTGATGCATCTAAACACCACTATAACATTATCTATCTTTATGCACAATCCTTGTGCATTTATCATACATAATCTTGCATGAAATAAAAGTATATCCTTATATTCTATCTTGTCATGTCTACATTTTTGTATTAGTTACTACTAAATGAATATATTACCCATTGAGTTTCTCTTTCAGTATACTAAACATATGTCTTTCCTTACTTGTCATAAGCTTGAATAAATATTAAAATTTTTAAGCTATCACTAGCTTAACTACATCTATCTTATTTTCATACATATAGTCATTTATCATAGATAAACTTACTACGTACTGAATTTTTTTTGCATAATTTCAACAAGTTATGCAGAGACACAATTTGATTCAACATCATTCATATAAAACAATATAAGCATATATTTGTGATCTCTGTAACATAATAAAATTAAGCATTCTTATTGTCTCTTCTTCATGCTTCATGTTCTTTTTACTTTTGGTGCTACATCATGGCAAACAAGTGAATCAAAACCTATTATATATTTTCATAGCTTACTTTTTATCCAACATTTTAGCCTCCCATATTTCTTCATAACACAACTCCACTCGTCATGCTCTTATTTATGCATTTGACATTATGTAAACTAGCTTACACGCATTCAAGCACATGACTCCAGGTAAACTAGTTTATGTACTTCAACAACCATAACATTTTAACTATATCCTTGGCTTGATGTATTAATCCCATGCACTTAACCTTTCTAGCATAATTTTAACCTATGTAGTCCTTTTACTCACTTTTGAATCAACAAAACCTTCAAGTATATTAGCTTAACTCATTATGGCTGCATGAAACGTAAATATGATATTAGATACTTCAAGAAGTCATTGTTCCAAACATGCCAGTAAAATGTTGCTCAAAAATCCCAAAAATAAGTCTTTTATTGAAACTATCCTAATAACTATCTATGTATCCCCTCACAAAAAGTGTGAGTCTTCTACTAATTACATCGTCACCAATTGTTCTCCTATATCTACTCGAGTGATCTCGATACTAACTACTCAAAAATCTTTCATAATCTTAAAACAAGGAGAGACTCAAAGTCCCTTCAATAAAACTCGAGCTCCTTTCCCCATCATGTGGAAAATGGTGCTAAGATTATTAATGCAACTTGCTACTTTGCCTCACGAACCTGCATTTAAACCACATGGGATTCTAAACCACTTGTCATCTCATAGGAAAACATATTAAGGAAGGAAAAATCATCACACTTCAACATTACTTAAAAATTAAGTAAAATAATAACCTGTCTATAGAAAAGGGGCGATTTTATCCATGATTCCTTCTTCGTAACACTTAGAATAGGGTATTGATTACTATAATTAATACCTATATTGTAGCCTTATCATCTACCCCAGAATTGAAGGTGTTACACATCCTTGTGTAACTTATCCTATTTTTCTGGTGAAGTCTCATGTTGTGGCACAACTTCTATGATGTCCCAAGAAACAATCGTGGGTGCTCCTAGGAGATGGTAATATCCCATGCTCAATTCCTCTATGACCCAATTTCTTGTTTCTTGTTCTTCATTTAGGTTTTCCTTAATGTCCATAGGGAGGAAAAATGGTGGGTTCATCTTCATCCTAATCCATTTCATCTTGCTCTTTTGTAAGGATTCTCTGTCATTTTTTCCTTGCACAAAGAAATATCTAATCTTTTGGGAGAGTGTGGTTCTCCTTTCCTTAAGTCCACCAAAAATATTCTCCACCTATCCCTTATAGCTTCCTCTTCCTCCTCAAGGACATTATGAACAATGTTGTCAAGTGTTCAATAACCTCTTGTTGTTTTTACACAAGGATGGGAATCAAGTCCTCATAAAATGTCAAAGAATTATGGTTCTAGATTACAGTTTCTGGGAATGATGCTTTTGCTATGATCCATAATGCATTTTCCCATTCTTCTGATTGATAGAAATGGACATCCTTGTCTCTTTATATTTTGTGATTGATCCAAGAACAAAGCACCCTCAACTGGAAATCACTGACATACGGATTAGGGGACTAGTCAGAGGAATGAGGCACAAACAAATTGTGGAGATAAAATTTGCATAGCCAATCCTTCTCAGAATCCGTACTTTTAAGGAAGCACCCACAAAATATTTTGGAATATGTAGTTCTACTAGAAATTCATTCTTTGATATTTGGAGCTGAAATCGACATCATTTATCCTTGAGATATACAGTGTAAATCCTTGAGGGAAGTATATAACCCACAATTTATTCACATAACTTAGTGGTCTTCTCTAGGTATTTTCTAGTTTCAGTATCTACTGATCCTTTTCTACTAACTTTCTTCAACCTTCTTCATTTTTTCCTACAACTCTTGGTTTCGTTTTTCTAAATGTTTCTTATAGTAGGTGTGCTTTAGTTTTAGAATATAATTTTCTATTGAGTTAGCGGGGTTTCTGTAATATTCCCACTTACCTTCGTCATCACAAGGGAATGTACAATAAGATTTAGATATGTCAATTCTTCTCTGACCTTGGAAAGCTTTGATAACGCCTCTTTCAAACACGTATCTTCTTTCTCTGGCGTCAACTCTTTGTTTGATGCATTATACTTGGGTAGAGTGGTTCTTTTACGGACATAGAAGGTCCTTCTTCTTCCATGTCATAATCTTCAAGTTCCCCCATGTCTATGGGTGATTTCCTAGATTCTTCTTCATCTTCCTTCTTCTCCTCATATTTTTTTTCTTTTTCTTATCTCATTTTTCCATCCTTCTTCAACCATTTACTTTGTTGTTTGAATTCATAGGTCTTCAAGGAGGACACATGTTGTCTATTATGAGAGGCTCTCATGGAGTTCTTTATCTTGACCAGAGTGTCAACGACAATATCATTGTCATCTATTTCTAATTCAATTTTCCTTTTGGACACTGATTGGGTAGCCACCTTCTTATACGTATCACCACTCTTATGTTTTTTATGTTCTCTAACAAGATTTGAGGTCATAATTGGGGTTCCCTTTATCCTATACACATCATTAGCTGAAATGAAAATAAATTCTTCCCAAGGAATCTCAAGATATGACTTGACATCTCTTTGCAGATGACTAGTTTAATCAAACCATGGTATGCCAGGTAATCATGCTTCTCTTGCACCACCTTGCGACTCATTTCCCACATTGAATGTAATAAGTAGAAAGGAATATTGATATTATTGTTTGGTTTAATGTGGCTTCAATTCCTAGGGATGTATAACATTTTGAAATGGAATGTAGGCACATAACTGAGCCTCCCATAATAGATGATATACTTTAAAATAATAGATGCAACCTCATCCCAGGGTCTTGGCGTCGTTTCCCTTTTGAATCTGTTTCTTTTTTCTTCATACTTTTCTCCCTCTACAAAGAAGTTCTACTCATCTTTAATGGCACTTTCTCTATAGTCCTTCCCTTAGTGTAATCCTTGTGGGATATCTGTGCAGGCTGATTAATTCTCTTCATTCACATGAATTCATAACCATTTTACTCTTGTCATAGACTCCTCTTCTTTAATGTGCTTGAGATTCTTGGCAAAGTCTAGGGAAACATTTAGGTAATACCCATTCAAACTAGTGATAAAGGTTGTCCATCTTGTTGTGTGTAGGATTGTTAAAACCTCTCGGTTATCATAAATGGAGGAATGATCCATTGGTTCACCCTTTTTAAAACTAGCAGTCATCTTATAGGCACCATATTTATACAATCTAAACAGATAAATGAACCGAGGGAAACTTGCTTTTGTCCTAGATCGGGTCTAGCACTTGTTTCATTTGGTTCACTGCTTAGTTGTTTGTGTATGGATATGGTCTCTCTTCTCCTTCCTCATTATCTGCTATAGAATTTGGTTTGAACAAATGAAATATAAAAAATATTCTTCCATATTCTCCTCATTTATCTGTCTCATTACTTCATCATTTTCCAGCTCTCTGACTCATCTACAGTCGAAATCACGAGCAGAATTGCCACATAATTTTTAATTATCCCAATCATCCATCTCATTTGTCACCCAAGATAGACATTTCTATTCTCAAAGTACAATGATTACCGGTCATGGAAATGCACGTCGCCTCCCCTCTTGAGTGTGAACTGTTCTCATCTTTTTAATGGATAATAGTTATTTTGTAGATAGACTAGATTCTAGCGAATTTAAAAATAATTAATTTTGTAATGAGTTTCAATGCTAGTCTTACCTTGAGTGTTGAGGTTGCATTTGATGTGATAGCAGGTGGAATATTTATCTATAGTAGATCATCATTTGTTAGTAGTAAGATTACTGACTTCTGTAGTTGGTATCATTCATTTTATTTTTGAATTGTTGTATTGGTATCACTTTTGTTTTTATACTTGCTTGTTGTTGTGGTTGGTTTGTTATAGGCTACTGGTTCACTTGATAGGATGCTAGCTCGCTTGATACGCTACTAGATCACTTGATAGGTTGATGGCTCGCTTGATAGGTTACTGCAAGTAGTTTTCTTCTTCTCTTCTCTTCTTTTATTTTAAAAAATAACAATATTTAAGCTATATTGGAGGACATCATTATCCTCGATGAGTAAGAGATGCTTCTTGTAGATGTTTTCTATAAATTTCTCTTTGTAGAGTGGATTTTTATATATCTTTAGTTGATGTCCATTTACCATCATTAGAAACTTGTTGTCATCTATTGTTTTTATCTTGACCGCTCCATTGTCATAAATAGTGTCTACTTTATATGGCCTAAGACATCTGGTTGTTAAATTACCCTTGAAATTCTGGAACCTAGAATCATATAATAGTGCTCAGTCTTCTTACTTGAATTTATTTCTTCTTATGTTCTTGGCATGACCTATTTTTCTCTATTGCTACACTATTTCAGTGTGTGGTAAGGGTTGATGTCTGTACTCATCTAGCTCATTCAATTGCGGGATTCATTATTTCTGATTTTCAGATAGATCCATATTTAGTTTAGCTGCTATTCTGAGTGTCTGTATTTCAAATTCAATGGGTAACATAACTTTCTTTCCATACACTAGTTCGTAGGGAGTAAATCCGATATTGGTTTTCCATGTTGTGTTATATGACTAAGTTGTTTCATTTGAATTATCTACCCAATCTCGTTTATGTAACTTAATTGTTTTTGTTATGATTTTATCCAATTCCCTAGTTGTAACCTCCACTTTCCCATTGGATTGTGGGTGATAAGAGGAAGATAATGTTTTCTTTATCTCATTCCTTCTAAATAGATCCTCAATCAAGTTGGATTCAAACAGTGTTCCTTGATTAGAGACAAGTTCCTTGGGGACTCCAACTCTTGTAATAATCTTCTCTGTGAAAAACATTGCTACGTTGGTTTCATAAGCCTTAGAAAGTTCCTTGAATTCTTCCCATTTTGTGAGATAGTTAGTTCATACAAGGATATATCTCTTTTAATTTGAAGAGGGATTGATAGGTCCTACAAAGTCAAATCCCCACTTATCAATTTGTTCCAATGATACTTGAGGATGAAGAGGAATTTCATCCTTTTGTGTTGGTTTACCCACTCTCTGGAAGTCATCACATTGTGATACATACTCTTGGTCATATTTATGAATTATAGTCCAATACTATCATGTTTGAAGTATTTTATAAGATTTCCTTTTGAATGAATAATGGCCTCTACATGGTTCATTGTGAGTGGCATGGAGTATATCATGAATCTCATATTCTTTGATGTATCTTCTCAATATTTGATATTACTCTCTTTTGAAAAGAAGACCCTGAATCCAAGTGTAATTTGCACTCTTCCTGGTTATTTTGCATCTTTGTTTACAGTCATAATGCTGTGGAAATTTTCTAGAGACTAGGTAGTTTGCAATGTTAGCAAACCATGTATTTTCCATTGATATTGCAAATAGGTTCTCATATCGAAAAGTATCTTCTGCCAATTCCTTATCTTGAACATGGGTTAATATTGATATAAAATTTACCACTACATTGTGCTTTCCAGGCTGATATAGAATTATCAAATAAAATTCTTGCAATAGAAGTAGCCACCTTATAACTCTAGCACTAGTGTGAGGTTTGTTCATGAGATACCTTATTGCTTAGTGGTCGATATGCACAAATACTTGGTACATAGTTATGTAGTGGTATAATTTGTTAATGACGTGGAAAAAAACTAGGAACTCCTTTTCAGTAACTGTATAGTTAAGTTCTGTTCATGATAGGGTCTTGTTGATATAATATAGGGCACATGGATTCTTCTCCTCTTATTTTCCTAAAAATGATCCAAGGGATGTATCAGATACATCAAAGTGGATGTGGAATGGTAAATTCAAATTTTGGCTTTGGAGAACAAGAATAGTAATTTTTTTCTTCGTCAGTTGTTCAAATGTTAACATGCACAGATCATTCCATCTAAAGTATGCATATTTTGTTAGTAATTAAAACATAGGAGATTTTATATTGTTGAATCATTCTATGAACCTCCTATAGTATCCTGCTTGGCCTAACAATCTATGCACATACCTCTACTTGAATTGTGGTTGTAGGGTTTGTATAACAAATAATCTTTCTTGATAAACTTATATTCCTCTTTGGGATATATACTTCCACATGTACTTCCATTCTATCATTAATGAAGTGTGAAAACATACTTAGAATATCTCTCTGAAAAGTTGCAGTGGTGTTGCAAAGACCTAATGGTAGTACTTTGTATGCAAATGTCATCATGGACATGTAGATGTGGTTTTATCTTGATCAACTAGATGGATTTGAATTTGGTTGTATCCACTGAAACCATGTAGGAATGAAAATAACTTGTTTCTAGGAAGAGCTTCCAATAATTGGTTTATGAATGGTAAGGGAAAGTGATCCTTTTGTTTTTTTATTGTTGAGCACTCTATAGTCGACACAAATTCTCCATTTCCCCTTTTTTTAGGAAGTACCACAAGGGGTGATGCCCACTTGCTATCAGAGATCAGATAGATGAAGCCTGCATCAAGTAAATTTTGTAACTCCTATTTGAATATATCTTTTAATACTGGATTTATTCTCCTTAGTGGTTTCTTGATTGGAAAAACATCCTCCTTGATGTAGATATGATGCTTGAAAATGTTGTGGTGTATACCTTTCATGTTTGAGTATGGCCATGCAAAAGATGTGCTATGTTATGTAAGCACTTTAAGCAAGAGATGTTCTTGGTTTGGCTTCAGGTTTGTAATAATGTTCACTATTTTTCCTGGAAGGATTTCAACTACCTTTAAAATTGTGGTCTCCTGCTCCACAGAAAATACTCATTGCCACATTGTTTTAGGATCCTTAGATGAAGCTCTAATCATTTCTTCTTGTTCACCTGCTGCCAATATTCTTCAAGTGCATTATTGTTAAGATAAAAAATTTAAAGAAAATTAACTAAGTAAGTATCATCACCTTGATTTTTAAGTGTTAAGGTAATATTTATGCTATGAACTGGTTGTACTACTTGATCAAACATATTACCATAATCATCTAACCAGATTGGATCCTCTGTATCCATGGAGAGTTTGGTAGTGGGGTCAATAGTGATTTTCTTCTTGGACTATCCACTGGTTAGGGACATGTCTCTATATTGACATCCTTTCTAGGCATTTTCCGTGGCAAACCATAGTCTTCTAGGGATGAGGGGGTACCCACTGAGTTTACTCTTGACTTCTAGAACTATGAAGTTTGCAGGATATTCCTAGGATTCAATGTTGATGATGATGTCTTCAAGTATACCCTTTGGTTAGACAGTGGGTGTATCTATTATCAGTAACATAGTGGTTGTAGGATTTATAGAGGATCCCAGGTTTAGGAATAACATCATATCCTTTTTCATTACATTGATTGTGGTTCCTAGGTCATTAAGATTTCTTGAAATGGGGTTTTGATTGATATTTACATTGACTATAGGGATTCTTGGGGTTGATAACCTTTACAAGCATAAGGTCTATGAGTTAGACTACAACATTAATGGTTGGAGGGTCCATTTTCTTCCTTCCATGAAATTTTATACAGGTTTATCTTATGAATTGGTTGCAGATAGGGACATCTTTGATATCCTAAAATAGTGGAATTTTTATATTCAGGTGTTTTAATCCATTTAAAATATCATTTTCTAAGTGGTCCAAAAGTCCTTATGTATTTTTGAATTTTGAATTTAACCTTTTTCCAAGTGCCCCTGTGGTCATTACATGTGGTCCTTTTAATTCCAAAAGTACATCATCATAAACCAAGAGAGTTACTAATGCTTTTATCTCACACTCTGTGTGACACCTAGATTTGGTACTAGGATAACTTAACCAAGGGTAGCTAATCCTTGGAGGAGGAGGAGGAGGAGGAGAAGAAGAAGAAGAAGAAGAAGAAGAAGAAGAAAGGAGGTGGTAAAACTCTTACAGTTTTTTGTTTTGTGTGTTTTTTTTAAATAGGTTATTTTCTTCCAGTACCACCACCCATTTTCAGATTGAAATGATGCCAATCACTTAAGTATAAAACCATTCCATCCTCATAATTTTTATTAACACCCTTACAAGCCCCATTAAAGTATCCTAGGGAATACCTTAAGTTTATACTAGGTGGTGAAATATGTCTTGTTGGTCTCTAGTTAATAGATGAAAGGGGTTCTTTTGTGGATCTTAGAACAGATTGTACCACTAGATGAACATTTTTTTCTCATTTTCAAATATCTGTTAGAATAATCAACCCATAGTTACCTACCTTATACATTAATTTTAAATATTTTTGTCTTATTACCTAGTTTCCTAGATACCACACTATGCTAGTTTCCTTCTACAAGTCCTAGAAGTCAACACATGCTAAAAATGAGTCATGCAGCGCTTGGGAAACATCCTGGAAACCCAATTTAGCATGTTTGCTTTATTCAAGATCCTCCAAAGTGCATATCTTCATTTTATGAAAAGCTTCTTGTTTTATTGAGATTTAAGGCAAAAGGAAAAGCTAGACTAGGTGTAGTTGACTTGTTTTTTGCCCACATCGTCCTCCCTCCTTTTCTCCTAATAAAAGCATGTATGAGTTGTCTTTCGATCCCTCATTAGCTTTCCTACTTGACTTATCCAATTCGTTAGCATCTTGGTAGATTTGGAAACTGCTTTATGCACCTATGGGGGACTTAACTAGATTTAGTAAGCTTGCTTTTTGACCATTTCGAATGGCATCCTTATGCATTCGAATCTCTCATGTAATTATATATTGCAGCATCCTATTACTTCATATGGTTAGCTATTGTACACTTATTGAATACAGATCAGTGTTATGCTCCAATTTCAGCCTCTTTTGGTGTGAATTTGGCATGTTTGATTAGCAATTTTTTTAGTGTAATTGTTTTATCTCTTGGGTTCAATTTCCACAATATCACCCTATTTATTTAAACCCATGATTTCCATACTATATTACTATGTAGTTATTTGAAACCACTATAAGAATAGTTCTCCAACCAATATTTCCAACAGAAATCATAAGTAACCAAAAACTAGCTCCCTCACAGGCTCTTCACTCAATTAAACTATGTCACAACACCTTTGTTCATGGGATATTAAAGAATACCCATAATTTCACCATTAATTGATAAATACCTACCAAAATCCTTTTGTTGACCCCCTCTTCAAATACACATTTCTAATTAAAAAAAACCTATTTTTACTAAATATCCCTTATTTTTACCATATACCCTTTTTATACCCCCCTAATACATATAAACCCCCTTTATATCCTACGCCCCCCTCAATACCTACAATATATTTAAATATTTTTCACAATTTAAAAATGCCCCTTTATTAATGAACATGATAAGATATTGGTCAGGAAGGTGAAGCCCACATGAGCTCCCTATGAACTTCAAAACATATTTTAATTATTTCCAAACTTGTCTCAAAAATCGCAGTGCACAAACAAGTGATTTATAGTTTCAGTGTCCTTTTTACATAAAAATACAAATATTAGGACCATGTCCTCTTCTACTGATATAGTTTCCCCACAACAAGATTTTATTTGCTAATAAAATCCATTTGAATAATTTGTTTTTAAGGGGAAATTCTATTTCCAAAAAATAAAACACCACCATACTCAGAAGTAAATCAGTATTATGTGACATGAGAGCTTCATAACCTAATTTGGTAGATAATTTTCCATCCACTGTATTTCAAATCCACATTAATGTATCATGTTCATTTGTATGGAACAATCCACTGTGAGTAAGACCATTAATAAATGCATTCCATTCTCCAATAAAATTCTCAATCAACTCCAAAGTCACAACAAAATTCCACAACCATTTCCTAAGTTTGTGCTTACTTGATATAAGGTAATTAACTCCAAACTTCTTAAATAATGAACCAAGTCTTCAGACAATTTGTAACAATTTGACCTTCCTAACCAGGGATCAACTTCCAAAAGAACCTTAAACCCCAATTTCATTAAACTTGGACTAATCTCAGTCTAAGCAAACATATATTTATTATGAATATCGGTTTCCAATACTTGAAATATTGGTTTCCAATGGTTGATATATTGGTTTCCAATACTTATATATCGGTTTCCAATATAGTGGATGTCATTTTCTAATTCCTAAGTTGTCAGTTTCCAAATATTGATATATTGATTTCCAATTATAGTGATCTCACCCATCGTATGATAGAAACAACAACTTCCATAAGTCAAGTGAGCAAGAGTAGGATTTTCTTCCCTTTCTCACACACTAGTCATTCTCATTCTTGGAAAGAATAGGAGCATTGGCCCTTTCTCGTTGATAAGATGTGTCTACAGGTATGTCCCATTGATGTTTGATAACCTATCACACCTCTCATAACAATTGATAGAAAGGAATATAAAACAAAGAGTGGGACACATGCCCAAAACCTCATCTATTTCATTAAATAAACTCAGACGCACAACATACCTGAGCGGTCAACTTCATAGAAATTGTGACTTGTTGTCACTTTATGAGGTATATTTTATAATCCCGTGATGGGGATGTTAACCCAACAGCTCCAAAAAACCTCAAATGACTATAAAACGAGAGGTGATGTGCTACACATTACTGTAGAAAAACAATGTAGCGCATTGTGCAGACTCCCAAGCGCATAATAGCGAAAAATAACTTATCATATATAAATTATGGACATATCTGTGTGGCGTATTGTAAACCACGGTTGAATAAAAATCATGGCACTACTTTAACAAAAAACTTTCAAAACACTACTCGTACAATGCAATACAACATATTAGGAGTTGATAAGAGAGTATCGACCGAAACTAGAACATTGTTTGTGGTTGGACAAGACTGTAAACAAGGGGATCGTTGGAGGTTAATTTTATCCCCCCATGTTGTGTATGTGCTCCGAACAGAGTTTAATGTGGATTTAAACATTTAAACACTATTTTAATTATGCCATGTAATCTATTGCATGTTGTTTGTTGTGTGGTGTGGTTATAGTGCATATCCCATCATTTGTAGTGGGTCTAGGTTATGCTTGAGTCATTATTTGTTGAACCCAATGGAATTTTGTCAAATATAATTATTAATTTGACAACGAATCACAAATGTGTGGAAAACCTTTCAGGAAATTATGTCGTCAATCTCGACGTCAAGACATCGAAAGTTGGAAATCGACACTAGCAAAAAAAACATCAATAATCCACACGTCTTGCCAATGTTAGAAATGTTGGGATTGACGTAGTAATGTCGGGAAGATGGAATTAAATCATCAAGATGTTTATTAAAGGTTATTAAATAACATTTTAATGAATATTAAATATTAAATAAGTTATTTAATATTGTTTAGATATTTTCTAATGCAATTTTGGCTATTACAATTTTGGAATTATTTTGCAATGACATCAAAATGAAACTACCTCAAGTTACATTGCTGGAAATGACTGATTTTTTTATCTTATTGTTGTCACACAAGAACCAACATCCTTGAAAATTGCAGTAGGGACTCTTGACATGCAATAAGAAATTAACCTTGAAGTGGATGTCATTCCTGATATGGATTGGGGTGAAAATGAACAAGTTCAATCACAACCCTCAGGTGATACTAAAATCCTTTAGGAATAGCTACATACTGAAGAAGACATCCAATATCAGCATCATGAGGAAAAGGAAGAACAGGGCTCTGTCACACAAGAACCAGTAGCTTCACAGCCCTTGGCTGAGATAGCAGCTGATGATCAGGTAGAAAATGAAATTAAAATTCAGGAGGAAGTTGCTCCACAAGAACCAACATCCTCATAGTTAGCTGCCAAAATTTCCAAGGGAGAACCCCAAAAAAAACATCAATAATCCACCCGTCTTGCCAATGTTAGAAATGTTGGGATTGACGTAGTAATGTCGGGAATATGGAATTAAATCATCAAGATGTTTATTAAAGGTTATTAAATAACATTTTAATGAATATTAAATATTAAATAAGTTATTTAATATTGTTTAAATATTTTCTAATGCAATTTAATAAGTTTCCATTTACAATAGGACCTCAAATTGGGGTTGATTTGTTAAAATAATAGGGCCTCGACTTAGGGTTTGGTAGATATAATGTCTAAATCTAAAAGGCCTCCCTGGGCCTCTCAACTTGGGTCTAACTTATACAAGTTGCATATCAGCATAAAAACTTAGTTTGATTTTAAACAAGTGCATGATCGTCTTCAGTTCTAGGCAATATGTGAAGCAATTTCCTATAGGAACATTCCTTTGAAACATTGCAAAGCAGTCCCTTTTATTCACTGTGTTAAATGATGGGTAGTTTTTGGGGCAAGAAGCTTGGTAATTTGAGAAAGTTTTCCATCTAGCATTTAGAGGATTTGATGCCATATCAAGGAGTTTCCTATCCTATCAAAGAGGAGTATCCAACCTTGAAGATCCACATCTACCATATGAAGGCCCTTGTTCAACATTATTAAGTACCCTTATTTGAAAATTGTTCTTCAATGACTGAAAATGATCATGCTTGATGACAAAAATAAGTATAGCCTATTGGGCACCCAATATGCAAGTGAATTACAGCTAACATACAGAGTGTGCAATATTTATTCTCAACCCAGGGAAGTCTTGTATTTCAAGGATAAGATGCATTTTATATGCTTAAACACTAAATTACTGTAAATAAACAATCCTATTCTCTGTTCAACTATGCTCATCCCAAGAATCCACTTAATCTAGTTTTCCTTCCAAAAGATACAGTCAAAATTACCTTCTGCTCTTCTTGATCTAGAAATTGAAAGCTTCATGAATTCATATCTAAATTAATTTTGCAGAAAATGAAATCCTGTTTATCAATCCATCTAATGATTCACCCAACTATCTTGATCTAATTACTCTAGAAGTTAAAAAGATAGAAATTGAAATTAGATCTTTCTAGAAATTCAAGGTACAGAAATTGAGTTCAACTAATCTAGGAATTCAAAGTATAGGAATAAAGTTCTGCGATTATGAAAACAAAGGAACAACTTGCAAGAATCTATGGAAACAATAATTTAAGGATCTGGGGATGGACAGGGCTGTTTAGCTACCACACAATTGCATAAGAAATAATTACCTATACAGTCGATTGTTTTACCATGCCACTATAGCTTTCCAAGAGATGCAATGAATAACACAATGTCAATCCACAACTGTCATAGATTCCTATGAAGAAATTAAATTAAACATAACATCACAGGATAGAATAATTAAAATGCATAATCTAACTTAGCAATCCCTGTCGGAAGGCAAGTCGAGCCTTCACACAGAGATGCTGGATGAACACACGTTAAAACCCTTAGATCTGAAGTAACTCCTTGTATTAAAAAGGCAGATTGATTACACAATTCTCAGTCACAACTAATACAATGAATTGGTTACGAGTTCAACCCCTAGCTTAGAATAGTTCTCCATATTTATACAATGTAAATCATAACATCCTATCCCTATTATTGGGTAGCCATGAAGATCTCTGATCTTCAAGCGCCTTAAATTACAACAACTGTTACAACTGTGGTAGGATGAAAGATAGGAAATATAGGGAAAATGTTAATTAACCAAGGAATAATGATATATTTAGATCACAGCTATACATGAGTAGCAGCGCACTGTTGACCTCCAAATTTGTCGCATTCTGTTACAGCTATCTTTGTACAGCTTTGCCAGGAATAATATACTGGGACCGCATTCTTTGGGCAATGATAGGATGGATGGTAAAAAGCTTGAGCGATGAATACCCATCCGTTTTGTAGAATGTTCATCCCGATCTTCCTGCAATCTATATATCTCAAAATACCTTTATAAACCATCATATGTTAGCATATTGAGAGATATAAATCCTTAATTACCATAATCATAAGTATTAATACAATATAACAATAACCAATCATACCGTGGTGGATTGAAGAGCAGAGTGAGGATAAAACATTTAATTGGCATGCTCAATGGGGTAGGATAGGGCAAAAAGGAGTGAATAAGGATGGTCAAAAAGGGCCATTTATGGGCCCAACATCTCCCCCCAACTGTCTTGTTGCACGTCCTCATGCAACAACCTCCATTATTCCAAATCCGAATCTTGCACTGTGCTTTTTTCATGGAGAGAAGAGAATTTGTAGGGGAACTTAGACGTTCCTTCTTTTTCTATGAACCCTCTATGGGAAACCCAATATCTCCAACATTTCTGCTCCTCTGCCTTGGTCAGTGAGAAATCGATCCTGTATGGTTTTTCTGGCCACCAGATGAGGGGGAATTTAAATTTCAGGCCAGTACAATTAGCCCCAAACTCTATGATACATCCAACATAACCCTCAACCCTGGAAAGTGCCTATTCAAAATTTCTAAAATAATAGGGGTCTCTACTCCTGAGAATAGGAGAGGAAACAAGCGCTGCTTGTTGGTGTATAGAAATATGGTTGGTACAGGTAGGAATAACTTCCTCCTATAGTTCCATTATGTGCTGAGTCTGGATGGGGCATGAGAGAAAACTCCTGTGTCGAGCAAGAAAAGTACCAAAATTTTGAGGCTCACTTCGGACCCACAAATTAGAATTGGATTCATTGTGAGAAAAGGGTTGAAAATACCTTTCCCACTGAGCATGATTTCTCAAAAAAGAAGCAAAGGCCCTCAACTGAACATCTCCTGAAAAAGGGACAGGATTTGAATGGCGGTCCAGAGGACAAGCCATCTCATGCAAATATAATTCACACAGCAAATTATGATCTTCAAAATTTCTTCTCAAAAATGTTTCCAAGAATTTTGTTGAGGTTGTTATCTCAAATTACCTCCCTTCTTTCACAGCCCTTAACTTAAACCAAACAAATTTTTGAAAAAAAAAGACAGGGTAATAAGAGGAAGGTACCCTAGTGCCCAAAAGTTCTTGAGAAAGAGCATACATCTACTCTTTTCCCTTCTACATAGACTAGAAATTTTTCATCTCGCTTAGTTCGCTCTGTAGCCCTTCTTCTCGAAGTCTCTGAGTCATACATTCTTCTTCCCATTTCTCCTCCGGTCTCCTGATGGTCTTTTTATGCTCAGTGAGGGAAACTATCCCTTCTTGGTATTCTTCCATGTGGCTCTTCCATTTTATTACCTCCATTCTTAGAATTGAGATTTATGTTGTAGGGTTCAGGGCTTCTTCTTTTTCAGGATACTCCTCCTTGTCAGAATCCAAGCCAATGAAATTTTGAAGGGGTTCAACCCACACTTTGTCACCTGATGTGCCACATTGGACATCCTGCACATCTGAAGCTATTTCTGGGGGTGCTAGTTCTTGTGTGACAGTAAACTCTTCTGGAATCTCTTCAGCAACAACGTCTACCACTCCTGGAGATGTTGGTTCTTGTGTAACATCATGAAAAATGGTTTTTTAAAGAATGATTGATGACAATGTACATTTATATTTCCATCTAGATATAGTTTTTGTTGAAACGTAAGGTACTTCAAGGTAATAATGTTTTACCTGGCAATTGCAAAGAGGCAAATTATATATTGAAAATTTTGGCTATTGAGTTAATATAATATCATGCATGTATGAATGATTGTATTCTATACTTTAGTGAATGTGAAAATAAAAATATATTTCTAAAATTTCAGCATGATAGGTACCATAAATTAGAAAAAAGGGCTAAATTACACGTCATTCCTTATAAAATATTAAGGTGCATTCCTACAATCCCTGGGATTCAAATGATATTTTGTTGCAAAGGAGTAGTTGTGTTATAGGGGTGGCATGCCTCTCATAAAAGTGCAACAAAATTTTTGTGAATCCAAATAAATTCAATAGCCATGAAGCATATAGATGATACATGTCTAGATAAATTTTAGGTTGAAGTACGGATCCTTCAATAGAGCATATCCATGGATGTCATTGTTAACCCTTATTCCCTGTAAAACACCAACTATTTATTTTGGTCAATAGTAGTGATCAATTACAATGGGTGTTCCCATGAAGATGGGTAACAATTTTTGGCAAGTGGAGAGAATGTGGAGAGGAAAAAGAGAGCTTGATCGAGCCTTGATTAATACCTCGATCAATATTCAAAATCTAGATCAAGGGATTAATCAAGCACTCAATCGAGCTATTTACAAAAGCTCGATCGATGGATTTATTAACCATCAATCTATGTATGGATCTCTATCGATGGTTTGTCAAACCCTTAATCGAGCTTTCATGGGCTATTCAAAATTTTAAAAAATACACAAGAGGTAATTTTCCCATAGCCAACCATTTATTACCACAAGATATAAATTGAGATAAATAGTTTGATCGAGATACATAACTTAATCAAATAATTTATCTCGATTAAACTTTTATGAATGTTATACGACCACAAAGTGTATTGTGTGGTTTATTTGCACATGATGATTAGCAGTGCAAGAGCTCGATTGAGATAAGGACCTCAACATAGATACTTCAACCAACGACCATCACCATCTTCCATAGAAATTTCCATGGCCTTCAACAATCGAGGTATGCCATTCCATCATTTTTTTTAATACAATATGTTGGAATAAAAAATTTGCAATTTTTTTTGTTATAACAAAGAAAATTAAAGAATTTTGGTATTTTTTTTAAACATACATGTTTTATTAATTATATTATGTTATTAATAAAATATCAATGGTTAGACTAAATTTTTAATTTTCAAGTCACATTTTTGTTATGTAAATTGAAATTGGTTCCTCTTACATCATTTGTTCCCTCGCAACAGGTAGGTGGAAACATCAAGGACATTGTAACCTCGTGGATCTTGTATTTCCATTCATCCGATGCTATAATTATTGCGCATAACGAAACCATTGCAATGTAGTGTGATAAATTTTGAGCACAATTCCAAGGATTGAATTGAGAGCATAAAACATTAACACCAATATGTCTAGATGGACTTGAGTCCATAAGCATGAACTAATATTTTTTCTTTAGATTATTATTATCCATGAGACTTATTTCTTGGATTACTAAAGTGATAAAGTTTCCAATGCTTTCCTATTTATTACATCCCAAATACTTAGGATATCATCATAACTATTATATTTAAAGAATTTTCCCTCTACCTCCCCTCCACTGCTTCTACATGAAGTGTAATTAAATATACCCTAAATATGTGTATTGTCATAGAACACAATTAAGTCCCCTTGGCCCCTTAATATAGGGAAATATGTTTTCTCATTTTCATATCATTGTTTATTCCCCAATATGAATGGACTTGTTAAGATATTTCTTACCAACTAACCCCCTGCCCCCCTTTGGGCTAAAATCAGATGACCATGTGATCCTTCTAAGGATATAAGAGATTTATTAGGGAAGTATTTGTAGTGACCATTTTTTTTATGAATAACGTAATTTGTAAGGGATTATAGATCACATGCGACTCTACAAATGAAATATTTAAGCTATGTAACTTCTTATTGCTCATCATATCAACTTTTACCTTAATCTTTTAAAAAATCCTTAATTTTTTCTATTCCTATTAATATTACAATGCATTCCAAAGAGTGGCTGCAAACTTTAACTTTAGCATTAGGATCTCATCCTTTCCATTATTTCATAATGGACTTTTTTTTTAATCATTGTGTATTTAATTTCTTTGCATAGTTTTATACGGGTTGTTGGGTATCTATTACAATGCAATCCCTTATTACATTGGATACCAAAATATGTTCATGCTAGTTTTTAAAGAAAAAATACTTTTGTAAGAATTGATGTTATAAAGTATAACACACTAGCGCTCTTTTTATGAAGTGCGCCACATTAGGTTCATTTCATTTTAAAAACATTAATGATGTACTAGTTCTCTTTTTATGAAGGGCACGACATTCG
Organism: Pseudotsuga menziesii; assembly: GCA_001517045.1. Lineage (NCBI taxonomy): Eukaryota > Viridiplantae > Streptophyta > Pinopsida > Pinales > Pinaceae > Pseudotsuga > Pseudotsuga menziesii. The sequence goes on from LPNX010128069.1 coordinate 47,475, forward strand.
ATCCATTTCATTTAAAAAAAAAATACCCATGCACTAATGTGTATTGTGATGTATGACACATCAATATTTATACTTGTACAATTGGGATCGATAAATTTAAAAATAATTTAACATTGAAATAATTTCATAGTTTCTCTATTTTATGATTTAAGAGATTTATAGTATAATATTTCTAATAAAATTAATATTTTTGAATTCTATATAATTTTAAATAATGTGTATTGGTTAATATATCTCATGTAGAGAAATACCTTGAAAAAACTCAATAAAATTGTTTGTATATGTACATATATACATATATATATACATATACATATACATATACATATATACATATATATATATATATATATATATATACACACACACATACATATACATATACATACACATACACATACACATACACATACATATACATATACATATACATATATGTATATGTATATGTATGTATATGTATATGTATGTGTATGTATATGTATATATATGTATATATGTATATGTATATATATACACACACACATACATACATACATACATATATACATATATATATATATAACCTTAATGGAAATATTGCAAAGACTTGGATTTGCTGAATGAAAGATAATCATTCAATTTTCAGGAGAATAGTTCTTCAAGAATAGTGACTGGCATGCTTCAAATACTATTTCACATTTGGGACAAAGGACAGAAAATTAGCCTAAGAGGAAAAAAATGAAGGATGTAAATGATGATGAATTAGTCCTTAGTTCATTTAAATTGGTGTTAAACTTAATTAAAAGTGGATTTTTTTTTTATAAAAAATAAATATAGAGTGAAAAGAATATAGACTAGCTTCCACTTATAAAAAAAAACAAATCAAATGACTAAAAGAATCAGATTATATATAAACTACAACAGACATTTTTGAAGCAATTTCCAATGGGACTTGTGAGACTTGTAACAAAAAAAATACAATATTATAAAATAATCACTTAAAAATTATTATTACTAGATATATTTTTTATTTAATTTGTATATACTAATTCTGAAAATAATGAAGAAATCAATATTTTTAGGATATTTATTTCATATTTGTTATGATATTTTTATTGCACGGAGAGTATCAAGGTGCTTACAACCTAGTATGGGGGACATGTGTAACATTACGTAACATACAAGAGGCAACAAGAGGCGGAGGGATTCTCATTAATCCTGATGGAATCCAGGAACAAGTGTATTCTTGGGGATTAGGTGATGAAACTAACAATGCTACAAAAGTTATGGCTCTCTGGCAATGCCTCCTTCGAGCTCGAACTCAAAGAATATTAGAACTTACGGTAATTGGGGACTCATGACTAGTCATTCAATCCTTAGCTACCAACTCACTTCCATCCTAGCTGAACCTTCATTAGCTGCTCAGAAGGATTCAAAATCTCTCCAAATCATTACAGAAGATTTACTATTTCCATGTCCTAAGAGGTCTAAACGAACAAGTTGATCTTGCGGCCAACAATGCAGTCTCCTTAAGCAAAGGGTCGCTGAGCTTGAATGGGGCTTGATACCTCTTCCTCATCCCATGAGACCATGGGAAAAATAATTAAGTACTAGACCCCTTGCTTCCCATGTGGCTCCCACTTGTCATGTCTCCCATCATGCAGGATCATGGCGGGAGGATGGTTCCCGTGCTGGCACGTGGGATGTCATGCAACATTAAATAAATCGTATTATCTATCTTGCTCATAGCAGAAGAATGTAATCCTATACCGAATGTTTGATATGCTTAACATTGTGAATCAATATGCAAGTCCGTCAATGTTCCAGCCCCGATGTGTGATGGGTGTGATGGATACGCCAAAGATTGTGAAATTATGGTGCCTCCAGTTAAATTCACCAGGCTGAGAGTTGTAGGAATTTGCAACACTCTCAATAATTCACTATGGAGATTTAATTGGACATTTCCTGCTTGTGGCTTCTATAGAAACTACGGATTCCTCTCAAGAATCGTCTGCTTCTTCTACCTCAGCTCTCTCGGTCTCAGAAAACATTTATCAGTCTAAAATTGCAATGATTGGGATGATAGGAGAGTTGGAAGTAAAGTTTGATAAACTGAAGAAAGCAGTGGCTAAAATGGAAGCTGGTGCAAGAGGAGCAGCCACAGTGGATTTTGGTCAGTAGGGTGGCATTCAAGGATAGGAGAAGGCTCCCATGGGATCCCTCCTTTTTGAAATTTTGCTTCCATTGGTAGTAATATTAGGCTCTATCTATGTTTTCTCTATGCAAAGAAAGTGAATCTATTTGTGTAATCAGACAAAATAATAGTCTCGTTTGTTTTATGGACTCTCCCTGTATGATCTAGGTCGTTCCCAGGTGCACACTAGTGAGAAAATTCGCCTAAATGAGTTGATTTCTATTATGGAGGAAGCATATAAGAAGAACCAACAAAGTAGGAAACACACTAGGTCAACAAGAATTATACACATGGACAATGCAAGAATTTGAACCAATTTATTACTTTTGTTCCATGAAAGATGGAAGAATCAGATGATGTCTATATTACATTAATGTACATTCTTATATAGGATGTTGAGATGCTTGGGTGACTACCCGTTACGTTCAGTTACAAGGAAGTTATAATGGTTTAGAAGTTCAACCGTTGCAGAGCATGTTCGTATGTTGTTTGTCGAGGCGAACATGTTGAGGTGGACCTGTCGATGAGAACTTATCGAATGAGCATGTCGAGGTGTACATGTCGAAGGTGAACCTGTCAAATAAACATCTCGAGGTGGACCTATCGACGGCGAACCTGTCGGTTGCTAGTTGGATCATTCCTCCTTCCTTAAGAAACAATTGTCTCCATTGTGTATTCATTCAGGTGAGGAAACTTGTTGGCTACTTCATTAGCAGAGTACCATTTTCCTTGCATGAGGAGTTGTCCAGCTTTAGCCACTTGAAACAAGGGAATAGAGTTTGTCCTTGTATGGTGTATGCATCATCCCACAATGGTGTCACAAAGAAGAGGTTCCTAAACATCTGGATGGATTTATTTGGGTTCTGTTGTTTGCAAGTCGTTATGTTCCAACAATGATGTATGATATGGATGAAGTAGATCTACATTGAAAACTGGATGTAGGCCAAGGTATGCAGGAATGTTGAGCTGAAAATCATTTTATACAATCTATTTAAGGATATTGTATTGACTTGTTGTGCCCCTACCCAACAGCCTTTAAAAAACATTATTTCTTCAAATAAAATTGTATTTTGTTTGATGAAATGTTTGAATTTCATATAGCAAACTTAAAGAATTAAAAGTTACTAAAATGGTGACATCCAGAAGCTATTAAAACATGAAATTCAATGTTTTAAAAAAAAACCTTTGCAAACTATGGATTAGTTGACAAAATTACTATTTTGAAATTATTATTTTGAGTGGATAAGTGTTAATAATTTGTCATCAATCTATTAGTGATTTCTTATCCAAATATTTATCCTTCGGTTATGTGATTTTGTTATCATAAATATTGATAAGGTTTTTGGACGGGTGATTATTGTATTGATGACATCTTATAAATAGGTAATTTTGATTCAATTATTCAACTTGGTAATTCTGATTCATTTAACGATGGATATTGAAAGATAAAACCATGCATTCAATTTAAGAATTTGAAAAATAT
>LPNX010128069.1:51295-125454 GCA_001517045.1 Pseudotsuga menziesii
TATATGGATTATTATATTGCTAATAATAATAAAACAAATATCCTGTAGATGCTAAAATGTTTTAATTGCACATATTGAAACAAATCGCAGATTTTGAAAACGACAAAAGAGCTGGAAAGATCACTAGTTAAGCTATTTATTTTCTCATGATTGAATTCTGTTTACACTTCTTTCTTTTATTAGGTTTTTCATGTGCAGATGCTAAGGAGACTGTTATGATTCTGGAAATTGGCAGGAGATGAATTTTATTCCCTGTCAGTTATTAAAAACGCGTCCTCAATTAACAGGCGTTTTTCCAGGCCACGTTGTGAACAAATGGAGATAGATATGAAAAATCCGTGACATGGGTTTTTCTCAGAACGGACCCATTTAGTTGTACTCACGAGGATTTTTCCAAAAAGTGATGGATTCTGGGATATTTCGGGGGTTTTCTGGACGCAATTTTTGCAGTTGCGGCCAGCAAAATTTTGCTTGTGTAAAACCTAATTTGGATTCCGTTTTTGATTATTTAAGCAGACTGAAATTTGCTGAAAGAAATGGTGGACGTGGAGGCTGCCAACGCTGAAGAGATTTCTCTCTTGTAAGCTCAGAAAATACTGCTGCCTGAGGTCGATAGTTGATGGAGAGGAGACAACAAGACTGTGGTTTGATTTATCTGCAATTTTAGACAGCTATTTGTCTTCAGCTACGATATGTTAAACTGGTGATATTTTTAATATATGTTTTTAGTTTGTATACTGGGCATATAGTTTTGATATTTATCAGTCTTGTCATTTCTTTTCTATTTTATCTATGTTTGTTATAATTCTCTAAAGAATTTTGCAAATATATATGTCTTGTACGATTATCAATTTTTAATATTTTTGATCTTGCTGATATGTCATGTTGTTTAATTAATGAATGATATCATTATTTATATAATATGTAATGATTACTGTATGGTTTTGTTAATGTTTAAATTTCTTTAAATATTATCAAGTATATTCATGCAGTGTTCCTATCAGCATAGTTCGATTCCAGGTTTAATATTCTTTTCACTTTTGATAAGGATAAGATCGAAAATAGATTAATATGCTGTTTCTTTTAAATTATTTTATGGAAAACAGCCATTGAATTACATTAAGGTTCTTTCCTGATTTTTTTTAATTAATGTATATTTGTTAATAATACAATTTTGTAATTATTTTAACATGTTAATATTTGATTAATTTTGTGATTATTATATTATAAGTTAAGATTAATTGCATAGATTTAGTTCATAGGCTATTATTAATTATATTATTAATTTATTAGTAATTAGATTAACTAGTTTAATTTTCTACATTTGTTAACAAGTTTGTTGTGTATATTTGTAGGTATTTAATAAATTTAACAATAGTTTCGTTTCAGTTTTAGACTTTCAGGCTAACAGAGCCTTTAAACCTGTCGGAAGCAACCATCCCAAACAGCTTGGAACCTGCTCTAAGGATCTCGGTCTGGGTTGTCTTTTCCGTTACGTGCATATTCATATATGCGCGTCAACATGACCATATCGTAGAGGTTTCATCTTTATGTATCGACCCGTGATGTGCTCCTTCCTTTGATGTAACTAGACCTGATCCCCAATTTGGAATGAATAAGGAATATGATGCTTGTCAGGTCATTCCTTAACTTTTGCATTAGTGTCTTGCAACATCTCTTATGCTTGCTTTTGAATGTTGTAGATTTAATCTCTGAAATTCAATTCTTTCTCCACTTCTCGTCCTTCGAATTCGGTGTCATTTGACTATGTCAAGGAACTGATTAAGTTGATAGGCGCTGAGGGTTGAAATCTGTAACAAATCTCAAATGAACTATTTCCTATAGAGTTCTGTTGAGCACGATTGTAGTTGTGTTGTATGTATGGAAGGTTTTCATCCCATGTTCATCGATTCTTGTGGTTGTATATGCGAATCAGTTGTATGACTAAGAAATTTTCAATTTCCATATGTCCATATGTCTGTGGATGGAAGGATGTTGACAAAGAAAGTCTCGTGTCGATCTGTTGCCAGATATTTTTCCAAAAGGTGATGACAAATATAGAATCTCTGTCAGAAATAATGGTCATTGGGAGGCCAAAATGTTTCCACACGTGTTCAAAGAAGAGCTAAGCAGTATGTTGTGTTTTCATAGTCTTCTTACATAGTATGAGTATAGCCAACATGGAAAATTTGTCGACTACTACTAGTATCTTGTCATGTTGATGTTTGGAAGTAGTATATCACATCAAGTAGTCCATAGAAATAGATTCCCATGGTCAACTAGGAACTGGAAGGGGTGTGTACAGTCCTTTTCGTCGATTCAGTGGTTTAACAATGGCACAAAGCATGCACGATTGAATTTACTTGTTAACGTCATATTTAATTTAAGGCGAGTAGAAATACTTTTGGAGGATAACAAGTGTTTTTACGACTCCAAAATGTCCTACAGTATTGCTGTAGTGCATGTCCCAAATGAGCTTTTGTCGGTGTTCATCATTCGGTACACAAAGTTGTCTAAGATTGTATAGCAAGGTGTACTTCAGGAAGTAGTTGGCAGCCGACAACTTGTCGATATGAAGATGTCGATAGATTGTAGAAAAATCATTGTCTATCGAATACAACTATGGCCAAGTAGTGGTGTCATAACCTTGCATACTCATTACTGTATATAGTAGAGTAGTCGGTGGTCTGATGAGAAAATCGACTTTGGCATTGGATTTTCCTTTCTGATACTTAATTACGAACTGAAATTGTTGTAGGTAATTAATCCACTTGAGTTGTCGAGTTTTCTATATTTTCGATTGAGTTAGAGCGAACTGTAAAGGTTTGTGGTTAGTGAGGATGACTGTTTCCTTGCAAAGAATGTAGTGTCTCCATTTCTTAAGATCTTGCACAATGGCATAGAGTTATTTTTCATACGTCAAGTACCTTATAACTATGTCGCTGAAAGTCTCAGAATGAAATACGAATGGGTGACCTGACTGAGTGATCACTGTACCGAGGGAATAGTATGATGCATCCGTCTCAATATTAAAGGGCTGATGCAAATTAGGTAACACAAGTACTGGTGTAGTACAAAACTTTTTTTTATTTTTTCAAAATCTTGTTTTTGTGCCAGTGTCCATTTGAAGATAGTTTTCCCATTTCCTTTCGTGAACTGATTCAAAGGCCATGCGGTGTGGTTGAATCCAAGTATGAATTGTCGATAGAAATTCGTCAAAACAAGAAAACTCCTTACTTCATGAATGTTTTGAGGAATGGGCCAATCTTTGAGGAACTGTAATTTTTTTGGGTTGACATGAATGTATACAGATTCAATTACATACCCCAAATATTTGATGTTGGTCATCGCAAATGAGCATTTTTCCATGTTCAGATATAGCCGATGTTGATGGAGAGTGTCGAAAACTTGTCAAAGTTGTTTGAAATGTTCTGCCCATGATCGACTGAAAATCAAGATATCGTCGATATAGATAATGACACATTTATTGATGAAAGGTTGTAGAAGGTCATCCATATATCTCATGAAGGCTTCAGGTGTATTGGTTAAATCGAAAGGCATGACTAACCATTCAAACAATACTTCCTTGGTCTTGAAAGTCATTTTCCATACATTGCTGGACTCGATTGGAATTTGGTGGTATCCTAACTTGAGGTCGAGTTTCATAAATAACTTAGCACCATTCATATTTTCGATGAGTTCATCAATCCATGGAAGAGGGTATGTGTTTTTCACTGAAATTTTGTTGAGATCTCGACAGTTGATGCACATGCTCCAAGTCTCATCTTTCTTTGGAACTAAGACATATGGACTTCCACAAGGAGAGGATCTAGGGAGGATATGACCCAAGTGTCAATCAAATCCTAGATTTGTTTGTGAATCTTTTCATTTTAGAGAATGCATCTTCTGTAAACAGATGCATTAGGTAATGAATAACCAAGAACAAGTTCAATGGATTATTTTACTTGACAATGTAGAGGTACTCCATCATGTGCTTGAAATATGTTCTGGTATTCTTCAAGAATACCATCTATCTGTTGTTGTTATCGATAGGTGTGTTGGTCGGTGAGTCGACTCGTTGATGTATCCTTCTCAGAATGTTGATTCTTTATCATGATTAATGAGAACTTTTGGGCATGATTGATTGATAAAATTATTTGTTTATTTGGCAGATATCATAACAACCATTGATGTGGGTTGTTGCTCTGGTATGCCATAACATTGATGTTAGATTTTGACAATCACCATCTGAGGCAGTGACTGATATGTACTGTATTGATCCCATAGGTAGGGTTTACCGAATAGGGCATCGGCTACAGAAAGCAGTGCCATGTCACAGAGTACTTCATATTCAAAGAGCTTAATTAATTAAGTGATTCGGCATTGTCACGTGACCCTTATTTCCTTCCCATCCTTCATCCAACCAATATTGTAAGGCCGAGGATGTGGAGTGGTGACAAGACCTAATTTCTTCACAAGATATTCAGAAACGAAGTTGTTCTGGCTAGCGTTATCCACAATCAGATACAATGGATTTTTTCTGAACGCATATCCATGTATGCAATAGGCGCTCTCGTTCTTCCTCATCGAAGATGGTCGATTCCATCAGAGTGGTCGAGGTCGAGTCCAGGAGTATTGATGCATCTGGATTAGATTTGTCAGACAAGTCGGATGTCGAAATGTTTTCCAAAAATGTATTTCAAGCTTTGGATTCTGAAGTATCATGCCATTTTGAACTATGATAATCACACCATTTCTAGGTAGGGGCTTATTTTTTTGTTGTGATCCGACTTGTATTTTTGAAATTTCTTCTCTTGATGATCGTTCTTTGGCAAAGTCAGCTAAGAAGGAATCTTGAACTTGTTGGAGTCAGCTAGTGACATCTTGTCGGATGTTCGACCCGGCTTGTTCATGAAATGTACTTTTCCTTTTTGTTTAGCTTCAAGATTGATGGCATAATTAAATGCATCTGCAAACGTACCGACAGTCAGAAAATCCATCTCTTGTTGAATGTATGGGGATAAATCACTGATGTACTTCAGGAATTTTTTTTTATCTTCTTCTTGGATGCCAAGTCTAGCCATGAGTTGATAGCACTCTTCAATGTAACTCTGAACAGACTCATCTTTCCATTTCCTAAGCTGCTGCAAATTCTTATGCTATTGTTCAAGGTACTTGGGTGGGTAGAACTCATTTCAAACATATTCGACAAATTTTACCCATGTGTCTATGGGGTCTTCTTCTTTTTCCATCTTTGTCGATAGATTCTCCAACCAACATTGAACGAAGGTTGACATCTTTAAGGACATAATAGTGATATTTTTCGCTTCAAAGAGTTGATTCACAACATTGTGAGATTCCAGTTGTTGAGCCCAATTTTCAACAGATTCCGTGTCAATCTTTCCTTCAAGATTCAGTATGTCGAGATTCATTTGCACTTTAAAGGGGTTGATTTTATTGGATTGAGGTTGCATCAAAGATTCCCCAAAGTTCGTAGTGACTGATGAGAATCTCACTGGACTGGGCGAACATTTCGATTCGTTGGTGAGCCAGTGTTTTTTCTATGAGTTGTTATCTTTCGTCATTTGCATGTCTATTGTCTGCTTCTTTGGCCATATTTTCTGAATTCGAAGGAAGTTTCTACTTATGTTGCTGAGTTTGAATAGTTATATAACTTCGATGGAAGTTCTTATGTAGCTTAAACTGTTAACAAGATCTTGCTTTGATACCAATGATCCAGGTTGTGCCAAGGTGCACGCTGGGGACAACAGTCGATTGAATGAGTCGAGTTTTGTTATGGAAGAAGCATATAAGAAGAACCGACAAATAAGGAAACACACTAGGTCGACAAGAATTATATACACACCCAATATGCAAGAATTTGAACCAATTTATTACTTCTTCTCCATGAAAATATGTAGGAATAAGATAATATCTATATTACATTAATGTACATGCTTATATAAGATGTTGAGATGCTTGGGTGACTACCCGTTACGTTCAGTTACAAAGAAGTTATAACGGTTTAGAAGTTCAATCATCGTAGAGTATGTTGGTATGTTGTTTGTCGAGGCAGAAATGTCGAGGTGAACCTGTCGAATGAACATGTCGAGGCATACCTTTCGAAAGAGAACTTGTCAAATGAAATTTTCGAGGTGGACCTGTTGAAGGAGAACCCGTCGGCTGCTGGTTGGATCACTATAATGGACAGCCTTTGAGCTATGGCCAGTCTCTGAATAATGTAGAAACTTTCTCAATGGTTACACCATTGTTCGATTAATAAAAACAAAACCGTTCTTGTCAAAAAAACATTACATAACATACATAACCTTATGTACCAAAAATAAAAAATAAAAATGAAAACCAAATAAAAATAATTAAAAAAAAAACTTATCCTCATAAAAAAAAAAATTAAAACAAAGAAAAATACATTATAAAAATAACACTTTAATAAATTGGATGTCTCTTCGTGCTTAATTTTTTTATATTGGCTCATAAAATAAAAAATTAAAACCAAATAAAAATTAATTAAAAAAATCCATAATAACACATGAATAAATTGGATGTCTCTTGGTGCTAGATCCACGTTGAGGATAAATCTATGCTAGTTAAATAATTAATTTATTTTTTACCTTGAATGTCTAAAAATATATAATAACATATAAACAAGAGTCATTTAAATAATTGGCTAACTTTAGGTTATATATTGGTTTGAGTATATATTGTAATATCAAAAGTTAATTAAATAATTTTTAAATATTTATGTTGTTTTACTTCCCTCGTTTTATTCAATAGAAAAAAAAACATTTATGTTAAAATATTCAATATTTTTAAGGGAAACAAACTATGAAGGTAAACAAACTATAATCAAAAGAAACATTTACTTGCCCCATTCAGTAATTATTTTTATTCGTGAAGAATAACTCGATGACCTAAAATTCTGATGCTTTAATATTAGGAGTTAATGAAGTCTCTTGCCTCATTCAGTAATTCTTTTAATTCGTGAAGAATTACGTGATGACCTAAAATTTCGATGCTTTAATAATATTAGGAGTTAATGAAGTCTCTTCGACAATAAACTGCATATTCTCACTTGCTTAGACACTTATTGCTCTCTCTAAAATTGCAAAAGGTGGTTAAACGAACCTAAGAAAGGTACCCTCCCAGCACCCATACTTCAAGTGTTTCTCAACACTACTCTTGTTTTATCATTCTATGTGTATTGTTGTTGTTGGGCTTTCCACAACATTCAAAGTTAAATAACACAAAAACCAATATTACAATAAATATTATATTTGCACTAATCTATCTTGTTTTATATATATTACACCAAAATAAAAACGGCAAGCCCATGGTTATTATCATCACACATTCCCATTGAGTTTAATATTATGATAAGAAAATGCCAAGCCCTTGTTTATTATCGTCGGCTTGAATTTACAAGACATAATCACATAGTGTAATATAACAATGAATGCACATTGCACTTGTTCATCTAATAATTATAAAAAAAAACAATATTGTTTTAGAGCATACTATAAACACTAGGCTTCAGAATTAATGCAATGACTCTAAATGTGCAAATAATGTTAGCATAAATTTTTGATTCTGAACAAATGCGGAATAAAACTCTGAGACAGAATCAAAATAGAAATGCCGAATAGATCATACCTCCAGCGATTGATGCTACTTGTCTTACTGTAGAATATTTCCTTGTTCCACATAGGTTTAGCTTCCTGTACGGTACTTCCAAGCTCTGCTATCTCTTTCTTTATAGTGTAAAACTGAAGGGGATTGAGATGGTGAGCTTGGGGACCAATAGGGGTTTTAAATAGCCAAGCTTCCATCAAGCTTCTGTTGGCTATGTGTCAAAAGTTCCACAAATCTAGGTGATGGACCACTCCAAAAGCTCCCAACAAGAAAACGGTTGCCAAACTAAATGAACCGTCGGCATTTTTGAGGAGTCGCTGAATGGATGCGGATGATGAACCGTCGACCCGCTGGATGGATGCGAATGATGAACTGTCGACCCGCTGAATGGATGCGGATGCGTGAGCTTACATTCTCCCACTTGGTCCATACTTCCAAACTTAATGTATCATCTTAAAACCTATTGACAATCTGTGTCAAGTAATAGATACACGAATCATGGCAATAAGTCCTCTTATGACAAGTATTACCTTCCATGTATTACTATGTATTTATTGCTATTTTAATTTATGTGGCAACAATTTCTTAATGAATAAACCTTATGTTTATTCTTGGTCCTCATAGATGAATTTTCTCAAATTAAATTAAGGTGCACATATGTATGAGAAAAACAACACAGTAATTAAGAATTTCATTAAAAATAACATTGTCCATACAATGAGAAACTACATAATGGAACCAAGTCCCATATTCATTACATGATCCTTGAATTTAAATGGTGGCATGACCTTAGTCAAAGGATCAGCGACCATCAACTTAGTGTTGACGAGCTCAATGACCACTTTCTTTGCTTTAACACGTTCGTTGATGGCTAAATACTTAATGTCGATGTGTTTATTTCGACTCCCACTTTTGTTGTTTTTAGCCATAAAAACAGTAGCTGAATTGTCGCAATACATTCTCAATGGCTTAGAGATAGAATCCATAATTATAAGCCAAAAAATAAAACTCTTAAGCCATACACCATGTAAAGTAGCCTCAAAACAGGAGACGAACTTGGCTTCCATAGTGGAAGTGGAAATCAAGGTCTGCTTGGCACTCCTCCATGATACAGCTCCACCGGCCATCATAAAAATGTATCCTGATGTTGATTTGCGTGAATCAATACATCCAACAAAGTCAGAATCTGAGTAACCAATTACTTCCAAATTGTCTGTCAGTCTATACATAAGCATGTAGTCTTTAGTTCCTTGAAGATACCTCATTACTTTCTTTGCAGCTCTCTAGTGGTCTATACCTGGATTACTCTGATATTGTCCCAACATTCCCACAACAAATGCAATGTAAGGTCTTGTGCAGACCTGAGCATACATTAGGCTTTTGACAACAGAAGCATATGGAATGTTCTTCATTTGTTCCCTTTCAAGGTCGTTCTTCGGGAATTGGTTCAAATTGAACCTATCACCCTTCACAATAGGAGCTATACTAGGTGAACAATCCTTCATCCGAAATCTCTCTAAAATTTTATTAATATAGGTTTCCTGAGACAGACCCAAGAGGCCTCGAAATCTGTCTCTATGGATCTTAATGCCAATGACATAAGATGCCTCACCCATATCCTTCATATCGAAATTTTTAGAGAGGAATTGTTTCACTTCATGCAGCATACCCTTATCATTGGTTGCTAGCAAAATGTCATCCACATATAAAACAAGAAAACAAATTTTACTCCCACTAACTTTTAGGTATATACATTGATCCATAATGTTTTCTACAAAACTAAAAGAAGAAATTACATTGTGGAATTTCAAATACCATTGGCGGGATGCTTGTTTTAAACTGTATAAGGATTTCTTGAGCTTGCAAACCAATTGCTCACCATCACTAGAGGGGAATCCTTCAGGTTGTTTCATGTAAACCTCCTCCTCTAGATATCCATTTAGAAAAGACGTTTTCACATCCATTTGATGCAACTCCAAGTTGAAATGGGCTACTAATTCCATAATAACGCGCAAGGAATCTTTCTTAGATACATGAGAGAAAGTCTCTGTGTAGTCGATTCCTTCTTTCAAAGTGAATCATTTAGCAACAAGTCTAGCCTTGTATCTCTCAATGTTGCCCAATGAGTCTTTCTTTGTCTTAAAGACCCATTTACATCCAATGGATTTTGCACCATTAGGAAACTCAACAAGATCCCAGACTTCGTTGCTCTTTATAGAATTCATCTCTTCCTTCATGGCATCGTACCATAATTCTGATTCTTTGCAATTCATGGCTTGTGAAAAGGACTCGGGATCATTTTCGGCTCCAACGTTAAAGTCAAATTCTTGTATATACACAACATAATCATCAGGAATTGTTGATCTCCTTGGTTTGGTAGATCTTCTTAATGTTGTATCACTATCTTCTTGAGAAGTATGTGGTTCAAGTCATTGTTCAAAAGTGTTTGGAAACTCTTGAACTACCGGATCTACTAGAATGCTGTCAACAGCTTGTGGAACTTCAACAATTGGTTGTTCAACACCAGTTTGTACTTGAGGGGTGCTATGAACAATAACCAATCTATCGCTTGAGGTGGAAGGTTGAGATTCTGAATGATCCTTCTCGAAAACTATGTTCCTGGTTAAATCGCTCCCACTGATCAAGTCATTTTCAAGAAATTTTGCATTTTTTGATTCCACAATCCTAGTGCCATGAGATGGACAGTAAAATCTGTAACCTTTAGACCTTTCAGCATATCCAATGAAATACCCACTAATGGTCCTTGAGTCCAGCTTCTTTTATTGTGGATTATATATTCTCACTTCAGACGGGCATCCCCAAACACGCAAATGTCGCAAACTCGGTTTCCAACCTTTTAATAGTTCAAATAGCATTTTAGGAATGGCCTTGGTTGGAACTTGGTTTAATATATACAATGTCATCTTAAGCGCTTCAGTCCATAATGATTTAGGAAAATTGGAGCTACTAAGCATACTCCGCACCATGTCCAATAAAGTTCGGTTTCTTCTTTCTGCTACACCATTCTAGTCTTTTGAATTAGGCATGGTGTATTGGGCAACAATCCCATGCTCTTGAAGAAATTTTGCGAATGGCCCAAGTGCTTGTCCATCTTCTTTGTATCTACCATAATATTCTCCACCTCTATCTGATCTCACGATCTTAATTTGTTTGCCGCATTGTTTCTCTACTTCAGCCTTAAATGTCTTAAAGGCATCTAATGCTTCGTCCTTTTTATGAAGCATGTAGAGATACATATATCGTGAGTAATCATCTATAAAAGAGATGAAGTATCTCTAACAATGTGAGTCCATCTTTGGACTACATATATCAGTATGTATGATCTCTAATATGTCCAAACTCCTATTGGCACCTTTCTTTGACTTGTTGGTCTGCTTTCCTTTTATGCAATCCACACAAGTCTCAAAATCAGTGAAATCCAGAGTATTAAGTACTCCTTCATTTACCAATCTTTTAATTCTTTCTATGGAGATATGACCTAACCTCCGGTGCCATAATTTAGAGGAATCTTCATTAATAACACATATTTTAGTGCCAGTGTGAACATGCATTGAATCATAAGTGACATTGTTTTGTAAATTAGTGCATTAAAGATCATCAGACAAAATACCATTCCCAACATAATCAGATTTATAAAATAAATTGACGGATGTTTCTGAAAAGTTAAAGGAATATCCAAAATGTACAAGTCTTGAAACTGAAATCAAGTTTCTAGAAAAACTTGGAACATAAAAGATCTTTTCTAATTCTAAAACAAAGCCACTGCTTAAAGTTAAATAGCATGTTCTTATAGCTTCCACATGCGAGCCCATCTTGTTTCCTGATAAGATGCTTTGCTCACTTCCCACTGGCTTCCTTAGGTTTTGCAAACCCTGTAAGGAATTCAAAATGTGAATTGTTGATCCAGAATCAATCCACCAAGTGTTAATATTGACATTGACTATATTAGATTCATAACAAACAAACAAGATTGCATTACCTTTGTCCGCAAGGAATTTCTGAAATTTTCCGCATTCCTTCTTCATGTGTCCCTTCTTTTTACAGAAGAAACACTTGGAATCCTTCTTAATATTAGCTTGGGGAGGTACTTTACCTTTCCCTTTCTTATTGGCTTGATATTTTCCCTTCCTATGAGTTTCCAGCATTGCACTCTCTTTCAGTTCCATCACCAGTCTTTCTTCCTCTTGAACACACATGGTCATGAGTTCATTTATTGACCATTTATCCTTATGTGTGTTGTATGAGATTTTGAAAGGTCCATATTGGTGCGGAAGGGTGTTTAGGATGTAGTGCACCAGGAAAGACTCTAATATTTCAACCTCAAGTTTCTTCTATTGAGCCACAGTGTCCCTCATTTGCATGATGTGCTCGTGCACACCTTTCACACTAGTGAGCCTTAGGGATGAGAACTTCATGATTAGGGTGCTTGCTAGTGCCTTGGCTGAAGTGACGAATTGATCATCAATGGCTTTTAGCAAATCTAGGACCCTTTCATGCTGATTAACTAAACCATGAATACCAGCTGAAATTTTAGTCTTAATGAACATCATGCTTAAACAATTAGATCGCTCCCATCGCTCATAAAGTGTGATGTCCGCTGCAGTGCTGGTATTGGTGAGTGCTGGTGGTTCATCTTTCCTAATAGCATAATCTATGTCCATCCATTCCAAATGAAGGAGAATTCTCTCCTTCCATACTTTATAGTTATCTCCCTTAAGTTTAGGGATATCAAAACGAATTTCAGAGAAATTTGCAGGTTGTACAACTGCATAAAAATAAATGTCACATGCTTACGTTAAAATTGAGAAAAAAATAAAATGTCATGTTTTACCAATGTAAATTCATGGTTTAAGATTGAATCTAATGACATAAAAATTGCTTGTGGGCTAAATTTTTAATTCAAGCAAATTAAAAAATTCTTTATGATAAAACTATTAATTCATAATTTATGTGGGTAAGTTATAAATAATTCAATATTTTATCCTAATTAATTACATAAATATAATAAAAATTCCCGTGGGATAAAATTTATTATATTTAGTATAATTAATTACAATTAATGTCTAAACTTTCTTTATAATATAAATTAATTAGAGATGCTGTGGCTATTCTCTAATTAAATATCATATAGATCACTAGACATTATTGTTGTTCACTGTAACAAAGCAAGCTTTTCAAAAAAAAAACTGATGAGAAAAAATATAGCAGGGTATGATAGACCTGTTTGGTCTAAGTAAGCCTTGAACAATGACAATAAACAAATAATAATCCTAAACTAAAACTAAAAAATAACGTTTATTCCCTGCAGTATTGCATGATTCTAGTATACAATGCCATATTTTATCTTCTCATAAAGGGCATCAATGTGTAATGAAACGCCTAAGCAGAAAGACATGAATTCTGACCTGGCAAAGATTGTAAGTGAAACTGTCATAGTTGTAAATCACCAAAAACATCTTCATACATAGCAGAAGCAACCTCAAAGAGCTGAGAAGGGGCAAGGGCACTCTTTAAACAGGCTCAGCATGTCATGGCTTGCTACATCAAATCACAAGATAGTCACGGCAGCCCTAGATAGGTTCAATAATGGTCAAGACCCAACATTAGCAACTCACAACAGTCATGACACAACCCTAGTAGTCCAAACATGGTCACAGCTCGGCCTTTGCAGAATGCAAACAATCATGGCCCAGTCCTAGCAGCTGCAAACTATCACGACCTAGCCTCAACAGGCTCCCAATGGTCACAACATGCTATAGTAGACTAAAAAAAAAAGGTCACAAAAACAGCCATGGCAGTCGAAGCCAATGGAAAGATGCACATATGCAGACATCGAATTCTTGATTTCACAGCAACAAAAGATACATACAAACAGGCTCTTGAATTATCCATTTCTTCCACATAGCTGTTAAGGCCATGTCGTGGAGTTTCATAGGCCCTTCAATTTATTTAATCTGCAAGCACACAGGCACAAAAGCCCAAACAAACAATCAACAGCACAAAAGCACAACTTAACAAACGCTCAAAAGAAGAAAGGCCCAAATCATAAGCTGATACAAAGAGTGTAGCACGGTAATTGTTTACATCATGAGCGCTGCGATAACTGTAAGTTGTTGCCACCACAGTTCTCCACAAAAATGAGCGGAGGCCACGAGCAAAGGAAGAGAGGTGCATGAGCATTAAGGGTATGTTCTTGCACGAGGGGAGCCACAACTCCAGCAAGGAGAGTCTAAACCTCAAAGCAATCATGGTGGACACCAGCAGACCACAGAAATGTCACAGTGGGTACAGATTGGGTCACCTCTAACATGCTTACAGCAGAGGATAAAAGAAAAAATGATGCATAGAGAAAACCCTACAGTGGAAACTACATACAGAACACCAAGGCATAGATAACTGCTCTGATACCAACTGTTAGCATAAATTTCTGATTCTGAACAAATGCGGAATAAAACTTTGAGACAGAATTGAAATAAAAATGCCGAATAGGTCATACCTCCATCCATTGATGCTACTTGTCTTACTGTAGAAGATTTCCCTGTTCCACATAGGTTTAGCTTCCTGTACGGTACTTCCAAGCTCTGATATCTCTTTCTTGATGATGTAAAACTGAAGGGGATTGAGATGGTGAGCTTGGAGACCAACAGGGGTTTTAAATAGCCAAGCTTCCATCAAGCTTCTGTTGACTATGTGTCAAAAGTTCCACAAATCTAGGTGATGGACCACTCCAAAAGCTCCCAACAAGAAAACGGTTGCCAAACTAAATGAACCGTCAACAGTTTTGAAGAGCCGCTAAATGGATGCGGATAATGAACCGTCTACCCGCTGAATGGATGCGGATGCGAGAGCTTACAAATAAGTCGATAGCCTTTATTTTATTTTATTTGAGATTTTGGCCAATGAATGATTTTCGGATCATATTTTTCTTATTCCTATTTTCTTGACGAAAGTACTGTTTAATGCTTAACGCGTGATTTTTGTACTTAAAAAGTAATTGCTCTTAGGTTCTATAATTAGAATACTCAACTATAAAATAAATGCATACACATGTGTATAAAGTCATCTTGACTTTTATGTTTCGAAACCAATATATGAGTCTGTGCTTTAAGCCAAAGTGGAAAATGATAAGTGATAGATTACATGTGTGATAGGTTTATCTTTATCAACTTTAGCAGAACTACGAGGGTATGAATGGATTTTATTTTACTAAAAGTATGACGTCTTTTGAAAAAGGGATTATGGGAAGAATGAAGATGTCATATAGATTTATTTTTATCAATTTTACCCGAATATTTAGGGAAGTATGAAGATATGAGTGGATTTTATTTTATTTATAAATATAATGAGGTGCATCCAATTTTAAAGCTAGTTATTATCCTAAATTAATGATTTATGATATTTATGTATTTATGATATTTATGTATTTATTTAATTATTTAAGGGAGGTAACCATTTTTAATTAATTTAATGAATTACTATTTTTTTGTATTTAAGAAAAGTAACCAATTCTAATTATTAATGAATTAGTTAATATTAAAGAAGAAATTGTTAAAGATGTTATTTTTTTTATCGAATAAGAATAATTATTTTGAACAAATATTTCATTTTTAGAATGAAATAAAATAGTAATAAATTTCACAGGTAATTATTGTTGAATGAATTATTAAGCTGATAGTGACTTTTTATAAGCATTAACATTAAGGTGATAATGAATGATTCAAGCTTGATTGCGTTGCAGAAAAATCTAAAACTTCTTTTGAATACAATATGTAGTAAGCTTGCAGATAATCTAAGTTGTTTAGAGCTCAAATTTGTTTACATATCAAAGTTGTGTTTGAATTGAGGTTCAAATTTACTTCAATGTTTGTTTTCCCATTGTAGTTGGAAATTGAACTACTACTAGATTTAATGCCTTCACATTGTTCAATTTGACTTTTGTTAAGTTTGCACCTACATATAAACGTAGAAACTTCTTTTAAATTTGATATGTTATAAACAATCTTACTTGAGCAAGGTGTTATCCTAAGTGGATAATGTATAACAACAGGGTATTAAGTTTTTATATGTATGCTTAACATTTACCTCTATGATGTGTTCTTAATGTATCAATGCACTAATTTTTTTATTGGTGTCGATAGTCTAGACTCGTCCAATAATGTTGTGTTAGAAGGTTACAATAATTCCAAGTATGATAATAGATAGATCGAAGTAGAATGCATACTTTCCAACTCACTTGGCCATTGCATGTGGACCATATCATAGTGAAAACAATTTTTTTTAATCTTTGAATCATTACTTTTGTAGCAATCGAGTGTGAGACGTTGATTTTGACATTACTTATATGTATGTGTCTTTGTGTCATATGCAAGATACCATGAATTCATTATTGAAGATTATGAACTTATTTAATAAACTTGATTACTTTGTTAACTCCCTTAGTTGTTAAATTCAAATTACTTATAGTAGTCGACATGCGGTAAGCCACATCAATCACACTACAAGTTTGAAGTCAATGCAAAATTTTAATTAGTTAATATGCCCTGTAGAGTTGTGCTAAAATAGATTATATTTTTTAAAAGTATGTTTACATCAGCCTTATTATCTATGTAGAAGGAGAGATATTAATTCAAAAATAAAAAAAAATTAAGGAGATTCCTCTACACGTGGTATGACTAGTTTGTTTTGTGCATATCTCATGCTCTAGATGTGGATCAAACATGGTTAAAGGAAATAACACTAGTAAAAGAGAAATGGAATGAATAAAACAATTTTGAAAATAGAAAATTTAGTTTACCGTAACGTGTCTCAAAAAATAAAAAAAATTGAAACTTGCAAATCTGAACCATTAATTTAGATTCGCATTCTTTTACTGGTCAATAAGTTTCATTTATGAGTGAGCTGCTGCTAGTTTCACATATTTCAGATACCCCATATTTCGGTTTCATGTACGTTGCATCATACACATGTCATGCTTATGCTTATCTCATGAGACGGTGAGCACTTATAAACTGTATAAAAAGAAGTTCATGAGGAAGCACTTCCATAGAATTTGTGCATCAAACATATGCACGCATACATATAAGCATATGTATTCTCACAAGGCACTTGTAAGATTGAAGTTGACAAATTCTAGGTGAATTATAATGCGATATTAAAATTTAACAAAGTGTTGTAAGGAACTTGTGATGACAAACAAAACACTTGACCTCCTCTTGCAGGGAAATTGCGAGTTTGTCTTTCCCTCCTGGTGAAGGGGAGAGTTGTTCATGTTGACTTCTACAATTTCCCACTACTTTGAGCAAATACTTCCTCCCTTAGCTAATATCTTCTTTTCGTTCCTCATACTGCATATGTTCCCTCGCAACAACAAAATGGAAATGTCAGGAACATTGCCACCCCATGGATCTTGTATTGTAATACATCCCATGTTACAATTTATTATCCAGAATGAAATCGTTACAATATAGTGTGATAACATTTGTGCACATTTCCAAGGATTAAATCAAAAGAATAAAACATTAACATCAATAAGTCTATATGTACTTGATTCCATTAGCATAAACTAATCTTTTTACTTTGGATTATTATTATCCACGCAATGCAGTTCCTTGACTACTAAAGTGATAAAAATTTTATAATGTTTTCCTTTTTATTAAATCTCGTATAAGACATTAAATTAATACTTAGGATATCATCAAGTTACTATTATGTTTATAGAATGTTTCCTTTGCCTCCCCTCCACCAGTTCTACACAAAATGTACTAAAATATACCATAAATATTTGCATTGACATATAACATAATTAAGCCCCCTTGGCCACTTAATACAAGGAAATATGTTTTCTCATTTCCATATCATGGTTTAGATCCCAATATGAATGGACATGATAGGATATTTCCTACCAACTGACCCCCTTGTGGGTTGATATCACATGGCCATTTGATCCTTCTAAGGGTATTAAATATTTATTAGGGAATTATTTGTGGTGACTAATTTTTAGTATGAATAACATAATTTTTAAGGGATTATAGATCACATAAAACTATGAAAAGGAAATATTTAAGCGACACAACTTCTTATTGTTCATCATCTCAATTTTCCCCTTAATTCTTTAAAAAAAATCCTTAATATTTGCTAGTCCTATTAATATTAACATTGCATTTTAATGAAAGAAACAAAATTTCATAGTTATCTTCAACACTAGAAACCCTAGATTACTTGTTGATTCCTCTCTTCTATGAGGTTTCAAACTTTAGCAATAGGATTGCATGCTTTCTACTATTTCATATCGGTCCTTGTTATGCATTCATTGTGTACTGAATTTATTTTTATATTTTTATATGGGGCATTGCATATGATATCCCTAAGATATGCACTAGACTGCTACAAGGAAAATCTAGGGCACTTAGGAAGAGAAATTTAATGCATTTGTCTTGTTTCAGATGGTTGGGTTAAAGGAAATGCCAAGGAAATTCTATGCATAGTATGGTAACACTACAAATTACAAAAGGAACTATGATCACACGGGTTTTCATTCATGAAATAAATGTATCACAAAGTATAATAATAAAGTGGAGATAAATACATAAAATAGATAAGTTATCAATTTCATGCATTCATATCTCATCCCATATATAACAATGTTATATCTAGGAGTTAAAATAAAACAGAGCATTAATCATAGGCAATGAGCACACACATCGTATATACCATTAGTTATGTAATTATGATTATGCAACACATTCAATTCTGTAATCAATTCAATAATCAATCATAAACATATAAGTGGGCACAAAAATTTGACAATTCATATAAATTAAAAGTTTATATGGAATTTTATTTTATGCTTATAAAATTACACAGCCATCCTATGGAATCCCAAAAATCAAACACTGTGTGCGTCTTAAGATTTAGAATATATAGATTTTACATCAATATAATGACTTGACACTTTCATTCAAATTCAATAATCATCCACATTACTAAAAATAGAATTTTAAGTCATGGGATGATTCAACTTAACCAAAATGATTCTAAGATCCTATTTTAAAGGTGCACCTTATCAAATTACAAATCGAGTCTTCAAAATCTTATCTAATACTAGGATTGTTAACACAAAACATCTTGAACAACTTGTTTAGGCTTTATAAAAATTTATTAACTTAAAAGTTTAGAATCTAAACTGCTGAGAATTGTTTCGTGGTACATCTTGCTATAGATTCAAAATCCCAAGCACTTACAACAACTACTTGAAAATTCTGACCTTAAGTTCATATAATCTCCAGTGGTCAATTATGATTATGCATAATTCCATGAAGAATGTGCATGCTAGATAAGTCAAGAAATCTAGATTCCCATTGATTTCCAAAATCTTCTTCCTTTCATGCTTCCATTCCTACTTCTAGTATCTTTTATTTTTTCATGATCTTATCATTGACCTTCTTTAATTTATGGGAAAACTTGCACACTTTGGTAAATTTGATCATTAATTTATCTCCCTCATTACCAACTATGTTTGTCTTATCCTGTAATAGCTAATTTGTTTTCTTTTTTAAATTACCTAATCAAACTCTTGCATTTCTTCACTTCTTTCTTCATTTTTTTTATAAAATTTGTTTGTATTACTTTCAATCTCAGGGGAGACAAATTCTTCCAGAGCTCGAGTTGGTATGACTAAGTCTTGTTCTTTAATATTTACATCAAAAATAACATTTAGATCATGTTTTTAATTTGTAACAAGTTGTAGACAGGGTTTTTCTTCCTCTTCCTTGAAAAGAATGGGAGTATCAGGCTCTACTTCTTGATAACATGGAATGGAATCAATGGTCTCTTCTAGACCAACCATGAATTGTGTGACTTTATTTCTTTCTCTCGATATGACCTATCAATGTCTGGAAAATTATTTAAGACAAATAATGTCTTTTCATCTACCTTCTACAAAATAATTCCTCATCTGAAATGGTTTCTTAATCTCGAGCTTACCTTTATGTTTTATAGGATTATTTACATTCTCACTTGGAGAAGTCTCTAGGAGAGTGATTTTTCTTATCCTTCAAAGAGGCATCAAACTTGACCCTAAAATTCAACCTAAATTTGTTGTTGTCCCTTGCGTGTGGCCCTCGAAGCAAGTAAGGTTTAGGTTTACTCTGATGAATCCTTCTCTAATTTTTAACTTGAACTATATCTCTAGTGAAATTGCACTCCTTTCCATGTGCTGGTATACTAACACATCCTGCAATGAGGTAATGTAGCACCCCTCTCATTCTACATGTCATCACTCTACCCTCCTCTTTTTTATTTTCTTCATTTAGTTTAGATGTAAGGATTTTAAATTTCTTCTTTGTTGGAAATTGTAAAATTCTACTTATAGAAATATTAGGCCCTGACTTGGACTTTCATTTTCCATCCTCTCGATCTTTTCTTTACATTTTACCACTGATCTCAATGGAATAACTTATAGCTTCAACAAGATCACATTATTGTTTTGAGTTTGATTTGACAAAGGAAGATTTAAAATTTTTAGGAGGCGTTGGTAGGGCTTATGGGTTCACGAAATCAGAATACAATAAAAATTATTCCCAACCATGATTGAAATTACTCAATTCTTGCAAAAATAGCATCTTAATCAGGGATTGGTGGTAAATTCCATGTTGACTATTTGGGGTTTTTTATGCTCTCGTGCCCATTATCATTATACTTTTAAGAAAGTAAAAGGGTAAGTTCATAGGGGAAATTCCATCTAGATGCAAACATAAATGCATGTTGTTTATGTGCATAGTACAATAAATCCCTTCCTCAGTTATGTACCTTTGGGCGCATTTGAGAAGATTGTTATACAGCTACAATTTGATCCAAGTTCTCAATATTCCCCTATGCTAGTTAGGATTATGATGACTTTCTAGAAAAATCTAGTTGAGATATTATGTGATAAGCCCCTACAAATTTAATTAATGTTCTTCCTATAGCGATAGTTCACAGGAAATAAAAATAGAGTTCACTAATACTGGAAAAGTGAGATACCTAATTGTTACTTTCTTTCCATCAAAACTTCGAGCAAACACTTGAGAAATAGGAGTGAAATTCCCTTGTAATTTATGATAATAGTGAAACCATCAAACCTATTTGAACTTTTACCCAAATTTTATGTATGCTTCAAACACCTCAAAACCCATAGTTTCATATCTGACTAGGCTTCCCACTTCATATCGATGCCATTTTGGTGTTTGATATAGAGAAAGAAATTTTTTGCATACGATTGACATATTTTTTAGGGTGTAGACTAACTTAGGTAAGGAATATATAGCCCAAATCTATATCTAATGAGTTGTATGACTAACCATTATACTTAGAGCACTTAGGTCTCGTCATAACTATGGTATATTCATTGAAAGAGAAACCCAAATGTCTTCATGATTTACCATAATATCCACATTCCTACTACTGAAATTTGATGTGCCTGGAGGTGGATGAAGTAATGTGTTTTCTGAAAATTCTATAGTATTGCTTAATTAATTTTGTAGCGTTACCTCTGAATGATTATGTACCGCAACTACATAACCATTATGAAGCGGCATTATCTAGAACACTTCTATCATTAAAACCAGTTTCCTTCAATAAGATGAACCATGAGCACAAATATCACTTATGAAAATAACATGACAACGAATTGTGCAAAATTTGTGTCAGCTTAACATGTTGACAATATAACTATCAAACTAAAGACAAAAAGTAATATATTAGGCATAAAAAATCATGTAGCAAAACTTCAAGGATAAAAATTTGTCTTTTGTAAAAATTATGAGACAAATTTTAGATAAATTTAAATACTTAGGGTATCAAGTTTTTTAAAGTAGACAACCATAGGTGCATGCCTAGGTACTATAAATTCCTCCTACCGGGCATAACACTTCCTTGTGAGGTGATAAGAACCCACAGGCTAGTATCCCTTATATTTTGACTGCATGATATGATGTAACCTGCCATCAAAAACTACTGCTAAAATCATATACTGATTAAAATAAAGTAGAACTATGTACCCGTGTCTTAGTTGGGATTGGATTCTTATTAGTAAATGTACATATCACCAGGATTCAAAATGGAATTAGGCTACAAACACCCTTAGCAAATGTAGAATACCTTCAGAAAATTCCCGTTGACTATGGATCTACCATCAAGACCTTAGAAGATAAAAGTATGGTTATTCAAGACTTGAGAAAATCTAAAAATACCAAACCATAAACTATAAAACTTTCAATGTTTAGGTCTTTCCTCGCTTCAGGAATCCCATTTTAATACTAAATCATCAGTAAAGAAAGTGTCTCCCTTTGTTCTTTTGTTATAAATGGACTTAATGTTATCATAACTTTTCTGAGTTTCATCCAATATCGTTTCCCTTACTTGTTGTTTTTCAACCATCTGATAAATTCTTTATTGTATGGCATTTGACCCCTCAACTTAATCCCACAAAAAATTTAAAACTGGTAAACCTAACTGAACAAGAAAGACTGCATCGGTACCATACACAAGTTGAAAAGAAGAGGTACTAATTTGATTCTTAGTACTTACCATATCATCCCATAATGCATACTTAAGTATGATATCCTGTGTCCTTTCCTTTTTAAAAAACATTTCTTTGATATGGTTGATTAGGTTTTTATTGGTTGATTCTGCAAAGCCATTAACACGAGGATAATAAGGCATGGAATGCTTGAGTATTATATTATATCTCTTGTAAAAGTGTAATATATCAACAAACATAAAGGTTGGTACATTATCAATTAGCAAATTTTTAGGGAAACCGAACCGTGCAAAAATATACTCCTCTAGAAAGTTCATGATTGCTTGATCTATTGATCTTGTTGTTGGAATAACCTCCACCCACTTCATGAAAATGTATGTTTCTGTTAGAATGTACTTATGTTGTCCACTGTATGGTGCATTGATTTCACCAATGAAATATAATCCCCATTATTGAAATGGGGAATCAACAATGATGTTCTTCAGTGGAAAAGGTAGCGAATTCTGTCTACCTACAAATCTATGACAATTTACACAAGCTAGAACCCTAGCAAATACATTAGAGAAATAATTTGGTCAGTAGTATCATTTCCTTAGGATTCAAAAAGTTGTTTTTTTCCAATATGTATGTCCTCCACAAATTCCACTATGCAGATCGAAAGTTACCATATCATCCTCATCCTGATCAATACACCTTAACAAAATTCCTCCAAGATCCTTCCAAAATAGAACTTTATCAAATATGCAATATTTCTGGGATTTCAAATTTAAAGATCTAAAAATTTTCTTGTCATAATCAAGTCGACATTATAAACTTATGGAAAAAAAAATCTTTGTACCAAACTAATGTTGAGTACTTATCCATAACCTCTAAATTTTCATCATCTTCTTGTATCTCATTCATAATAGACGAATTCAAAACCAAAATTAAACCAAGTGGTTTACAATTTGAATAAAAAATGAGTTTAGTTAGTACCCGATCCTTTACTATATTTGTTGGTTTTATCTCAATATCATATTCAAGAAATATTGCCACCCACTTTCCTCGCTTACCTTCGCTATCAGGGTGAACCAGAATACCCTTTACTACACTGCTAGTAACATATGCTATGAGCTTTGACTAAATAATATACATTCTGAAATAGTTTAATTATTTAATTAAGGAATAAGTATGTTTTTGAATAATATTATACCTTAATTCAACATCCGTTAACACCTTGCTAAAAAATTCCAGTGGTTTTTTGTGTCCATATTCATTTTTCTACAACAAAACAACAACTACAATGTCTTACGAAGCAAAATAAAAAGTCAGGATTTCCTTACAATAGTTCAAGATGATAAGAACATGTGATTCCATAAAATTTTGCTTGATCCTTTCAAATATTCCCCAGATTCTTTGGTTTATCTAACTTTTACATCTTTTTTCAACATAATTGTAATATGCTTAATGATTTCAGTGAAATTAGGGAAAAATCTTCGAATAAAGTCAACCTTACCGAGGAAAGATTGAATTCCCTTTTTTTTCTTTGGTAGATCAATATTCAAAATTACAACCACCCTCTCTAGATAAATTTTTCCTTCCTGCATTGCAAAATGGGATTTTTAGGATTAACGGAAAGACCAATTTTTATGTACTTCAGGAAAGTTTTCTTAATGTGTTTGAGGTGCTCATCATATAACTTGGAAAATACTACAATTTAATCCAAGTATATAATTATAAATTTATCCTTATCTATAAAAAATATTATGTTCATTTCATGCTTGAAGGTATATCCTGCATTCATTAGGAAAAATGACATCGAGTGATATGTAATTGTTTGCTAGGGTGTCACAAAGAAAAAAACTTATTTTTCTTCCTTAAGGACAACAATATAGTTATATCCATAAAATCCATATATCATTGATATTTTTTGTGCTCCCACTACCCTTTTCAAGATCTAATCCATTTTTGGTAAAGGTTAGTTATCCTTTAACGAACTCTTGTTACGAATCCAGATTTCAAAATCAACACACAATCTGATCTCACCATTATTTTTCCTGACAGGGACAAGTTTTGATTGGTGTTAGGTTCGATTGGAGTGATATGTTGGAAAATACTCATATCAAAGGTCTTTAAATCCTAATGAGACCAATAAAATACATTTACAACTTCCTTCATTAGGTCCACATACCTTCTATGTTAATCATTAGATAAAGCCTTGGACAATTTAACTAATTTTGGAAAAAAAAATTTACTGATATTACATCACACAGTATTTCCTTGTACAAGCTAAGATAAGGATTTTGCAGTGTATTGTGATTACTAAATAACCTTTCAATGGGAAAAAATCCTTTGGGTAAAAAAATACCTTTTAGTTCGATTACGTCATGTCCATCAATTGACTTGGACAAATCTACATTTTGCAATTTTCAACTTCTTCTTCTTCATTGATCAAAGATCCATAAAATCAACCAATTGAATGCATGATCCTATAAATCTCTACATCATTGTCAAAAACCTGCCAATTTTTCACATTGTCAAGGACTAAAGGCCTATGCTTGATATCCATAGCATACCTAAGATGAGGCTAAATTGGCACCCAAAAACAATTTGCAGCCAAGGCCAAGGAATCTCTAGGCTCATTATCGTTCCTAGGAACAAAGGAAATATTAATAAACAAGAAATAATTGTCAACTAAATCTCACATGTCATTACAGTAAAATTTAATCTTCCTCTATTTTTCTTTATAGGCATTTTTGACCTACGGAACTATTAATTATGAATCCCGAAACAATAGCAACTCATGTATGTTCATGTCCTTTTGTACTCTTAAACCCCAAAACTAACACTTCATATTCATCTATAATATTAGTAGCTTTGAATTCAAGTTTATACATAAGAGTTATTACTTCATCTACATGCAATATTGATCAAATAACTTATCTAGAACCTTCTTTGGAAGATGCACCATCAAAATACATCCTCCAAAGTTTATCTTCACCATCTGTAGGTGATTGCTTTCGGACTTCTTTCTGAACCTGTATTGAAGCTAGAATTTTATCGTCAAAGTGCAAAACACGAGTATATACTTTCCTGAACTGGATACAAAGGATGATTAGATGGCTTTTGATGCTCATGACTTACCAAATATGACAATTGTACCTCTCTGTATAACCTCCTTGTCTCACCCTCAAACATTGCAACTCCAACA
This sequence comes from Pseudotsuga menziesii, assembly GCA_001517045.1. NCBI lineage: Eukaryota > Viridiplantae > Streptophyta > Pinopsida > Pinales > Pinaceae > Pseudotsuga > Pseudotsuga menziesii. The sequence goes on from LPNX010128069.1 coordinate 76,675, forward strand.
TATGAGTACCCCATCAATAAATTTCCTCCCATATTCTTGGTGCAAGATCTAGAACATAACATTTCATATTTCAAAGTAATATGAACTACTGACTACATCCATAAATATAATATTCATTATAATTTGGGATAGGCTAACTAATAAATCCTTCATGACTCCTATTTATCTAACAACTATTGAATTAAAATTTACAAATCATGAAAAGGTTTGGTAATATTCAATTGAAGGGCCTCCATTACTACCTTCGACATACGATTGTGTGATGAACAAGAAACAATAAGACAAGTGTGTAACATGTTATCATGAACTAGAAGGGTAGTATAAAAAATGAGGAAAACACACGTTCTTAGCAAGTTGTGGGCCAAATACAATCATTGGATTCCCATCTTGGAGATTTACAATGTTAGTAGAAGGAATATTAGTGCTCATAATTGACTCTTTTAATGGAGGATACTTAACTAATTCTTTCAAAGGAATGGGAATCTTAATTTTTCCCTTTTTTTATTTAAGATTGCTTCGTCTCAACATTGTTAACTTTGTTCCCTGGATAATCTTGTCTTTTATCTGATTCCTTTGTTGGAATTTATTTTTCCATTGTTGTGGACTTCTTCTAAGGATTCAGATAACCTATTTTCTGCCCATATATGATGTTATATTTCTTATGTTGATTCAACTAGACAATATTCTCAAATATGTCTTGAAACTCTATTGTTAACAATGATTTCTAATATTCACTATGTGTAATATAACTTACTAAGTGATTTTCATCCAACAATTGAAACTCGGGACCTAATTCTTTAGCTCCATGATCTATAACATTTTGGATAAGGTGATGTGTTTTGTATCCTAATTTTCTCTTTTCTCTCTTTGAAAAAATTGAGGATTGAAAGTCCTATGGAATTGATTTGGATTTATGTTAGCTATATCTAGTGTAATTCTATTTTGACTTTTCTTGTCAACTTCTAGTTTGGTCAATTTGGCATTTAGTTGTTTAATCAACTTCGTCATTTCATCAATTTTATGATCCTTAGACTTAGCACATGAGGTTTAGGGTTCAACTTTTTTCTTATACTTTATTCTATCAATATCTTAATAGTGAGGCTTGAATATAAGCCTATCAAAAACCATACTATTAGACTCTAGTTCTAAAGAAACTTCATGCATATTTACAAGAGTACCATCTCTTCTTTCTCTAAAAAAATAGAGAAATATGCATCAAATGAATTAAAATATACGAGTTTAGCAGAAGTCTCTGTGGGCATTGGATTTTTCCTCTAGTTGGCCTACATAACATTCTACCCTCTTCTATGATGTATCCTATTTTAAAAAAAAGTGAAAAGATTCATAGAATATTTCATATATTTGTAATAACGTTTCCCCCCTAACTTGAAATTGGGATAACTTTGGACCATTGGAAAGGCCTTGAAATTCTATACAAATTTTATGTTTTGATTTTTTCCTAATTCCTTACCATTTTTCTGGGGTGGGCGTTTTAGTATCAAAGCATCTTTTAAAAGATGATTTTTTACTAAAATTCCCTCCTCGGACAAATGGTAAGGAATGAGGAAAACCTCAAAAAAACAAAGTTGTATATAATTTCAAGACATTTCCAATTGTCGAAATTTCCCCCAATTGCGAGTTATGAGCTAAATGTTATGCCAAAGATACGAAATATTCCTGGAATATTATGGTCTTTTTTCAAATGGGATACATTTTGGGAAAAAAAACCTTATGCAGGTTCATATCCTTGGTCATCAACAAAGACCAAGATATTGTCCAAAGATAGAAGGGCTCATCCGGTAGAACCTCCAACACATATGCAATCTCACTCGAGACATCCTTATGGGCAACTTCCAGAACCAAGTTTCTATAGTCAGGTAGGGAATTCTACTCTTCCTAAATCTTATGATGGTGCTCAATTGAAGTCATGTTTTATACTTCTTACTCCTTGTCTATTCATTCAAGTTAATAGTTTATTTACTATTCGACACATCTTGTAGCATTCAACATGAAGGACATATCATAGATTCATTGAATAAAGCGCGTGCCACATAAAAACATGATATTATTCATAAACAAATAGAATGTGAAACATTTATATATATTTATTCACACTATGCATACATTTAACATAAACACACCAATCAATATATGCAAAGACACTGGTTAACATGGAAACCCATCCAAGAGAAACCACAAAGGCACTCTTCATCTCGCATGAGAAATATGTGAGTAACTTTTGTTTGTGCACTCATATGCAGACTCTTTTCTAAGTATTATTTACAACTTATACAGACTTATCTCCTCTCATGCTCTTTGGTTTTGGGTCTAAGTACTTCTCCTCTACTTCTCTTAACAGTCGATCTGCAAAAATTTTAGATTGGTTCTCTTAGCTAAAACAACTCTCTATTCTTCTCTTCTCAACCTACTAATGACGAGAATAACAATCAACAACCAACTTCAATCCCACACACAACTTGGTTTCTCCCTTTTATATGCTTCTACATGTTGTTATCAACCACCTCTTTTATGGTAGTTGGCATGCTGTCATTTCTATTATCATACATTTAACTACAATTGACAATGGGAACTATCGTCCCAAAATACTGTCATTTTCAACTACTTGTCTCTTATTCATTCTTGGTTCCTTCATTCATGGATGGTCTTGTTGCAGATCCTCTTCTCTTGCCTCTTCTCTTGTGTCACCTCTTCTCTTTCACCGTATCTTCTCTTGCATTGCATCTTCTCTTCTGATCAAATTATTTATCTTCCTGATCATAATTTTGGCTTGATTTTGCCTAATTTGTCCTAGGGACTATAGGACCCCAACACTCACCTATGGCTCGTTTCAAAAAACATGACTTTGAGACCTCCATTGTTATAGCTTTACTTTGAAAATCCTGAAATATTTTCACTATGAGCTCAATCCCCTCCCATCCTTTTAGTTCCATCTTTTTAAAAATTTTGACAAGTTCAAAACTAATGTGTTCCAAATTTATATCTCTTGTCAACTCTACTTCCTGTCACATGTTTTGGTGTATAGGTTGAATTATACCTGTCATTTTCTCTGTTTCTTCTTGCAATTTGATGACCCTATCATTCCTCTTTTTGTTGTTGTGTTCGCAATGTTGTGACATGTTGCTGCAGATTCTTCATGTTGGCAGACTTAGCCATTTTCTCTACTAATGGAAGTTTTTTCATCTCAATCTTCAACTGGTTCACCTCGATCTCAGCAATGTGAAACTATTATGGGACTTTCTATAACTCATTGTCGTCAATTAAAGCTTCGCATGTTTGAGAAACTTGCTCAACTTATTTGGCACAAATTTACTCCACCTCTTCTATTCTCTTTGTAGAATTTTTCGCTGCATTTCTTCTCTCTTCCAGTAATTCCCTCATTAGCAAAATTTTGGAAAGCAAGTGTGATGGTTACGTCAGGCCAGTGGTTGTTTTCCTCCCAGTTTTTAGCTTCATGTACTGCTTTTTTGAGTTTTTTTATTCATCTTATGAACATTCTTTTTTGGTGATCAAATTTTCTTGACTAATGCACCTTCTATTACCTTCATGTATATGAATGATACATTCTAAACATCATATACTTCATAAATCGACAGTGGAGAGAAATCTATAGTGACATGGCCCAAGATTTTGGCCATGGTATTTAGTTCTACTATCCCCAAGTAGAGTAATTCACCCACCACTTGAGTCTTTATTGGTGGGATGGGTATCAACACATCACTAGGTCATTCCCCCAATGGGCGAGCTAAGTCCCGCGACTCAGACAATTGTGGTCTTTAGTTTTCCACCACTCTTACTTCTTTCACTACCTTATGGAGCATTTGTAATAATTTTGTGATACTACTGGTTATCTCTTTTTTCCAGCCATCTATCTTCTTAAGGATTTGATTAGCTATCTCAGTCATTGTTTATGTCAATAATGCATAATCATCATTGGTAAGGCCAAAAATTATAATTGTTTTTCTGCCTTTACTCTTCTTATGATTCCTAACCAACTTCGTTGTCTACATTCCATTTTTCCCCTACTATGGGTTTGTCAGATTCATGTTTGAATCCTTTTGGGTATTTTCTAGATTATCCTCTAGGTATTCATTTCGGTTTTCCTCTAGTGGGTTTTCTTCTGGGGGGTTTCTCCTTGTCTCCCATCCTTCTTCGTCGATGGATCTTTCTATTCCACCTCTTCATCATTCGATAACTTGTCATTTGCAACTGTAACTCTCCATTCTTCCAACCAAAATTGAATAATGGCCTCAATTTCTTTAGGCGACAGTTGATACTATGTCATAATCCATTGGTGAAGTGGTTCGTGTCATGGTTTCAAGAAGATATGATGGGTCATGACTGAAAATATGATAATATTTTTGAACTGCTTAATGGTTTCCTTGGTAATTCTGGCTTTCTTTTTGACATGATAGCACAGGGCCTCTTCTTACAAAAATAACTCTACATTTTTGTCTTTTTTCCTCTACTTTAAACCTTTCTCAAACCAAAGATTCTTGTATCGATCTCCTCGACATAAAATGGTCACATCTACCCCTGGTAGTTTGTTGGTTATGCCATGCAAAAAATGAAATGAAAATAAGTAGCCATGCATAATAAAATGTGTTACCTTTCTCCCATGACTCCTCTTCATCTGTTATCAACTCATTTAGCAGATATGGTGACAAATTCATTTCAACACCTATTACACATAGCTCTGTCGCAAAAATTGTCCATGCAGTAGACTAGTTTTGTCCAATATTTCACAGCAATTTGGTAGATAGGACTTTAGCTCAAAACTGAATAGTATAATCATTGATATAGGCAATGGAAAAGCCTCTAGTGTCTCTGATTAGGTCATAATTTTCTTTGAGCTTATTGGTGAAGAAATTGTCATCTTATTTTCTAGAAAAAAATGGTGTTTGGCAAACACTTGCAAGTGGGATTCCTATAATCGTTGCTATAAGCTCGACGTCAATAGAAACCTTCCAGACGAACCATAAAAATCCAACATGTAATGACACTAGAAATTGTTTAACACATGCATTCACCCCTAAACTTCAACTGAAATGCGGCATGTGCATGAGTGACAACAAACCATCTTCATCTAGTCCCCTTTCCCATTCCATTAGAAGTAAGTGGGTAGGGATACCCTCTATCTTGTGGACAACATTCATGTATTTGTTCATTGCGAACTCTAGAAATTTTTTTAGGTTGTTGTCAACAAAGGTCATATTCTTGAGATTTGGGAGTATGTTCGTCGCTATATAAAATCCTTTCAGTATAGCCTGTGCTGGAAGTGGGTACCATTATTCAGAATTCTAATATCAGTGGCATCAACTAGTTTGGGAAGAACATAGTCTAAAAACATAGTAGAAGAACTTGAATCTTCCTTGACTGTTGTTGGTTTTGCTTCTTTATTACGGCTACTAGACCGTTTCCTCTTCAATGTGCTAGGTGGGTCTGGTTGTAATCTCACTTCAAGGATGAATGGGATATGTTCAAATTCTTATGTAACCACATCCTATGGTGGAACATATGTGGCAATGTATTCCATAATCGGAATTGGTGAGGAGGTCATGACACTAGATTATTCAACAGTGCTTGTACTAGAAATAGATATGACCATACTCTGTGAAAGCTTTCCTCGACTCTCTGATTTGTAGACACAACAACTCAGTTTACTCAGTTGGGTGCAAATAAAATGAATGATACTTCAACACAAAGTTGATATGCATTCGTTTGTTCAAGTCATATTTTTTTCGCACGAGCGGGCAATAAATTGGAAAGGTGGTAGCAATATTCGTCACATTAGGAAATCGTCTGAATCATTAAAATTAAAATTCCACTAAACTGTCACTTTCCCTATCAACTCGTTGGTAGTTATTGTGAAATAATGACAGTAATACCCAAAAATTATGTCATCAAAATCTCCGGCATTCAAAAAATTTACTGGACCCAATTGTATTCTTGCGACCACAATTCTTTGTGCGATAGATTTTTTCTTCCTATGATAGGTTTTTAGCCTTGGACACATTTATTTCCTTGGGACAAACGAATAGTGTGCGCCACTTTTTTCCTTCTGTGATAGAAAGATAGTCTATGATCACTTTTTATTCAATAGATACATTGTCTGCCACACACAACAAAACACATCGTAAATTTGTACATTTTCATCTCTTTCTTTTATCTTTTCTTTCTGCTTCTTATCCTTTATCTTCTTTTCTTTTCTTGTTTATCTTTTTCTCTCTCTTTAGTTTTTAGTCAACTAGGTCACGACTATCTTGGTAAGTCTTTATCCAAATTCCATTCACCAGTCCTTTGGGAGGTGTTCCATCTAATTTTTCTAGTTGTAATGTGCCTCCTTCAGTGATTTTGATGAAAACATAAGTCCCTAGCCAATGTGTTTTCATCTTGGTAGGATTCCTTCAGAACTTACTATCATAGAGGAGGACAAATCCTCCAACCTGAAATTTTTATCCTTAACGTGTCAGTCATTCCAAACTTCTCATCATTTGTTTTCAACATTTTGGTGATAACCATTGGAAAAATGTTCTTCCTTCAATTGTACAAGTTGCGACAATATTTCCTTGATAGCACCACTATCATTCATTTTCATGATAGCAACAATCCTTAAACTGGGTACAATGTATTCCATCGACATAATCACCTCTTGTCCATACACTATCCAGAATGGATTTTGGTTTGTCAACTTCTTACTGGTCATGTGATGTTCCCACAATATCACAAAAATTTTCTAGTCCCAGTTGTCTCTTTGAACATTGCAAATCTATGTCAATGTGTTCTCCAGGATCTAGTTGAATTATTTGACATCACCATTTGCTTGAGGGTGATATGGTGTTTTTTTCTTGTGTTGGATATTGAATTATTCAGTTAATTTTTTGATCTGCTGATTAGCAAATTGTGTTCCCTGATCACTTATTAATATTTTTGGGCATCAAAATCTATTGAAAATATTGTCGAACAAAAATTTGGTAGTAGTCGCAGTAGTACAATCCTTTACTAGTGCTGCTTTGGCCCATCTAGTCAGGTATTCTATCATAGTAATAATGTATCTTACACCTGTATGCTTTCCTAGTGGGTTAATAGGTCCAACAAAATAAATAGCCCCTCTTTCAAATTCCTTGAAAGTTATTTGAGGCACTAAAAACATTTAATCTTGTCATGGCATTGTTTTAGTTCTCTAACCGATATCACAGTTGCGATAGTATTCTCTAGCATCTGCATGCAAAATGGACCACAATAATCATGGTTGCAATATCTTGCATACTGTAGCTTTTCCATCATAATTTCATCCCAAGACACCAACATGTGCTTCATTTAATATCAATTTTTGCTCATGTTTCAATACACAGCGACAAGGAATTTCATTTGGTCCCATTTTATATTGATGTCCATCTATCAGTTAGAAGTTTGCAGCTCACACCACTAATTGTTTTTTCTGCATAGTACTAAATCCTTTAGGTGTATATCCCGTACTAAAAAATTGTATAATATCTTTGTATTAGTCATCAAACACCATGATCACAAATATTTTCACATCAGGAAGACCATCGTTGAGGTTCACAGGTTCTTCTCCACTTTCAATTATCAACAAATTGTTTGGTCCTAAGTCTAGTTGGTATGGCATAACAATAAATTCAAAATAAAATTCAAAGAAAAGGAAGAGCCACTAGAAAATATTCCCCCACAACACTAGGTTTTTCACTAGGTATTTCAATGTTGAATGGTATGTAAACATATTTAAATTTCCACCTAAAAAATAGTGTCGAAATTTATGAAGTGCATACACCATAACTAAGCCTTCTCTTTTAGTTGTAGTGTAATTCTTCACTGTTGTTAACAATTTCCTGCTAACAATTTCCTTCGTCAGGATGTGCAAGTACAACATCGAATGCAACATATGATGCATCGACATGTACATGAAATTCCTTCTTCCAGTATGGAAAAACTAGTATGGGTGTTGTGACCATCTTGTTCTTTAGGAGATCCATTCTTTCTTGTAATTTCTCCATCCACTCAAGTTTAATATCCTTTTTTAACAATTTTTCGATTGGAGCAATTACCTCTACATATACTTTGAATAATTTTCTATAGTTTCATGTATGTCCAAATGTCATTATGAGATGCTTCACTATTGTAGGGGATGGTAGGTTGATGATGATCACAATTTTAGCAAGGTTGATCGGGATTCCATAGCAACAAAGAACATTTCCCAACAAAATTCCAAACATAGCAGAAAAGATACATTTATTTAAAATTTAACAAAATATGATACTATCGACATTGTTCCAACATCATTATGAGGCTCTAAATCTCATCCTTTATGATCCCAAACACCATCTAATCATCGAATTAGACCTCAAGAAAGTTATGAATAAAACCCTTGAACGCAGCCACTACTATCCTAGAAAAGATAGTAGGAGAACTCTTGAATCCAAAGGGCATGAGCATGTATTGAAAACATCCCCACTATGACAAACATGTTTTCCTATATTGATCTTCCTTTGCAATTTCGATGTGATGGTAGCTAGAGAACCCATCAGTGAATGAATAAAGTTCTTAATCCCCGACACTTTCTAATAACTCATCTGTAAACGGATTCAGAGACGGGTCATGTAGTCAAGCATAGTTCAACTTTATTAGGTCAATGTAGATGCGTACTTCACTAGTAGTCTTATTATCCTACACTACTAATGCGATGATCCATCATGATTCTTCAACTGGTTCTATGATACCTGCATCTATCATTCGATCTAATTATGTCTTGACCTTTTCTTTATACCATAGATTCAACTGGTATGGTCACTGCTTCACAGGACTTGCATTAGTATTTAATGATATATTCATCTTTCCAAGGTCTCCAACAATCCCCTTCATCTCTGAAAATTTTGGAGGGAACAGATCTTGGAATTCATCAAGTAACTTTGTGATCCTCCCGACAGTTTCATTAGAGGAAGTTTGGGGTCTAAAATGGGCCTTATAAGAAAAAATGCCAACAATAAATTTTGTGAGTTGGAATTCAAGAACCAATAGAATTTCAATAAAATGAGTCAACCATAATGGTTGAATTGACATATTTGTCATAAAAGAAAACTACTTTTTTTGTTCATATTTGCGACATATCTTCCTGTGTTTTAGCTCAAATTTCAAGTGGGAGAGCTTGTTGGATGAGAAATTTGATTCTGCATCCAACGATTACCTACACTGCATAATTTTGACAGACCCTGCTACCCCAAAAACAAGAAATACCTGAAACAATGTGATGATGATGTCATCATCGCATTTTTTCAGGTATTTATTGTTTTTGGGGTAGCGAGGTCTATCAAAAGTATGCATTATGGGTACTACTTGGATGTAGAATCAAATTCCACATCCAACGAGCTCTCCCACTTATAATTTGAGTAAAAGGACAGGGAGATATGTCGAAAATACGAACACAAAAAGTAGTTTTTTTCATTCTTCCTCCAAAATTAATAACTATTATTTTATTATTTTAACTATTATTTTATTATTTTCCTTAGGAGGCCCATTTTAGACCTCAAATTTCCTCTAATGCCTCATCCCAATAATCCCTTATGTTGGAAAACTTGGGATTCTGTAGAGATCCAATGTATACTTTCTTGGTTTTTAATGGATTTAGGAATTGGTTACTTAAAATACCAAGTCCCTCCAATGTGCAAGTACCTTCAGATTATGGGATGTCCATATATCGTGGGTCATCATCTTTAGGTCCACCCATCACATTATACCACTCCATATAGTGTTGGACTGTTCACACACTTCTATCAACGGGGGTTCATTCTATAGATGTATCGACACCTTTCGACGGAGGCTCCCTAAACATCATCCCAAACAGGTTTTACCCTATATAGAAACACCTGCGAAGAAGATGTCGTCTCACCTAAGATGTCCGAGGGAGGGATGTAAGAACCATGTTTTCACAGAAAGAAGAGTAATTGCACACTATGTCTTACTTTATGGTAGTTTTAATCAGGTATCTAGGGGCTTACACACATCATTATCGATATCTACTTATCATCATTCACAGTAAACTCAGACATTCTAGTAACATAATTCATATGAACTTAACAAAGAGATCGACATATATTAACCCAATAGACACATCAAGACTTCACATCATTCAAATTCAAGCATGGAAAATCATAGATCGCACCATCATTAAGTTCACCAGTTTAACAAATATGTAGATAAAAATCTAAGAATTCCATCATCAATATCCTTCTTATACTAACTTCCAAACCATCTTACAAAATACAAGCATTCCTTGGTTGAATAGCATCATACTAGAAAATGCATTCATCCTTAGATTGCTTGATGATTCAATTACTCTACTCCTAATTCTACTTATTGATCCAGGAGGATATTGGTGGCCACTCATGTATTCTGCTTAGACCCCCACCATTGTTTCTTTTAGTTTTGTAGTTTCCTTAATTGTAGCACAATTTACTGTTTTTGGTAGTTTTCAGGTCCTAAACTTTCAGAGCCGTTTTGAGGCCCTCAACGATGTTTTTCGGCATCGAATGGTTGGGAAAATATGATTCCATTCTGGGCTAGATAATTTTCATTTATGTATGCATTCCTTGAATAGATATTTCTAACGATGTATCATGTGCGTCAAACGGAGGTAGTATTCCAAAGCTACAACCCCAAGAAATTGATGTACCAAGTTACCCAATGGTGCCCACATTGTGGCGTTTCACCTCCTAGGGTTAGGTGTTTCGATGTGTAGGGTTTACATTGTTTCTCAACAATATATAGTCCTTCAAGCCTCATTGTAACATAGATTTCAGAGGCATGTAACCACCACATCTCTTCTCAGAGATAAGCTACCAGCACTCTAACTAGTTTATTTCCATTCTGTATATAAACAAGTTTCAGTTCTTTGATTAATGAAATGAAGTGTTATTTCCGTTGTATCTTTGTTTCTATGGTTATTTGTGTATTTTTTTGTGTTCCCGCGTAAATATGAATCACTTATAGGATTGATGCGTTACAAAATGCTCCACATAGGTTGACTTTCTAACTACTTTTGACCAAAACTTCTAACTAATCTGACAAAAATGACCACACTTGTCAGGATCTTCTTCTGTGTAGTTGAATATTCCATCTGCCAATATATTCCTCGTCATACCTTGTGCATATTATCCCCTTGCCAACATGTCCCCAACACAAACTTGTGGATCGTCTTTGAGCCATGCCAACTAGAGATTACTGGCCCATTCAAATTTGTCCTAAATTCTTCGTAGACAGTTTTGAATTCATTGATAGCTTCTTTAACCTTTTCTTTTGTCATTGCACACTAATCCACTTATTTATCTCTAGGGTGATCCTTGTTCATCTATTGGATTGTGGTTAAGTACTCCTTTGTCTTCATGACCTTTTCCATATCTCTAAGTTCCACTTCCTCTGATGTGCTATGCAATTCATCTAACTGCATCGATCTCCTCTAATGACTGGTACGTGCCTTATTGACCTGCTATTGTAGCTCCTTAAGCTCTGCTCCCTTCGTCACTTGTGATAGTTGGGGAATCCCTTTTAGAGATCCCTATAAGGATAATAAATATGCTTTTACATCTGTCAGTTGCACTTCCAACTAGTGTAGGTTCTCAACCTGCACTAAATTTCCCCAATACTTGGAAATGTCCTCTACAATTATGCGAACTATCTTCTCCCTCTCTGCAAGTTCTATTGTGGAATCCTCAATGAATCCTCTTCTTTCTACAAGATTCTCTAGTGGTTTGATGGGATCCTCTGGTTCTTGTAACTCTTCATTCTCTTCCCTAAGATCAACAACTATTTGTTCTAGTCGCAACACTTTTGCTTCTTCGAACATATCTAGGGTAATGTTTGGAATCTCTTCACATGCAACTGAGATTTCTCTCTCTAATATTTTTCTATCAGCAAAATCCTTGGTATTTTCATTCATGTCTACCTCTTGCTCCATTTTCATTTGTTTAATCTCTTCTTGTGCCTTTGTTGCTTTCTCTCGATACTTCAACAATTGGTCGTGCACTATCACCTCACAAATCTAGATTTCATGATTCGCTTCATTTTGGATTTGGGCCACCATATGCATCGAAAGCTCGTTAATTTTGAGGTTGATCAGTTCAATTGGTGCAATGTGGTATTGTCATATTCATCCCCCATTGTAAGTAATTGTGACGAAATATTGATCATCCTCACTTTCTTGTCGATACTTACCTCAGCTGGTCTTTGCAGCAGATCTATTTATGGTACCCTTGTCTCTAGTACTACGACATTTTTAAGGGATTGAAACAACACATTTAATTGGCGGAGGTATTATGTGGCATGTTTCTTGACTTGTGCTTGGATTTCCCTTGTCACTGTAGTAACTATGACCAGTATCTTTCTTGATCATTTAAAATCTTTGTTGTATTTCTCCCTTCACCTAGTTCAAACTGATGCTTTGTCCGTGTATCCTCATGTTTCCTTTACAAATTCAAATATGTCGGAGTCAGTAATGATTCCTACTATAAGTCCTCTTTAGAATCCTTCTCCTATTACTGTTCGAATGGAATATCTGGTGACAATCTCACTTCCGTGGTCGACAGCTCGTCAATGCTAACTAAATTTCCACTCCAGTGGTCATTCTTCAATGATGGCATCCAGTTATTCGTCGGTCAACTTGTACTACGATGTCAATGACTAATTCTCCACATCATTCCTTACATAGATCTGGATCACATGTGGGCCTATTGTGAATTTCCCAATCCTCCTATACTTGTTTGTGGCCTCGTTTGTGAGTTGTGGGATTTTTCTTGCCACCTCCTAGAGTCCATCCAAAAATAAGTAGAAATAAATGTTTTTGTCCAATTATCGTGCCTTGTTGTTGAGTACCCATAGATTTTGGTGTCATTCTCCTATACGTGTTTTGACAGCTTCGACATCCATTCCTTGATAATAATTTGGTTCCATCCAACCCACAAGTGTGATCGGTATCAATAACCATGAGTAGGAGAATGTTCGTCTCCCCTCCTATGCCAATATGACATCTTCCATCAATTTATTCAACAAAAATAGAGCTCAATTCACTTAAACTCTTGCTGCACATTTCTCCACATAGGAGATAACTCTTGACATACACTGGTTTGGTCTGCTTTTGTGTCTAATTTTCATAGCCAACAGCTTCATTGCGATTAGAAGTCCCTTGTCATTAATGGTGCTAATGACATATGTTGTCTTGTTGAGTATTACATCATGCTTATTCTTTAACATTGCATCCAAATTTTTATCGTTGTCCTTCCCTATGAAGTATTAGGATGTATCAACGCCCACCTTGGCCCAGCCTGTGATTTGTGAGATCAGGTCGACCATGATATGAAATTTTTCATTCATCAATAGATATCCACCATGGAAGCATGATAACAACTACTTCATGCAGGCGTTAACCTCCTCCACCCAAAATGCGACATGTGGGTGATGGCCAACAACACCGATTGTTGCAACCCTAATTCCCATTGCGTTGTTTCTCTAGTGATGGGACCCTTGTCATTGTGTGCTCGATGTTCGTATGTTTCCTTGGTGCCTTCGATATATGCCATAATATCGTGATCATTGTATTGCAACTTATGGAGCTATAGAAAAATGTTCTTTGTGACATGTACCCCCTTCAACATTTCCAGAATATTAATGCTATATTTATGATTCTTGTTGATGAGAACCACCAGTGCTTCTAACTTCAATGCTGGTACATAGACTAGGATATCATCTACTATCGGCCATTTCCACAATGTGGATTCCTCCCCTTCTATGATCGTTGGGACAACTTCTTCCTATATTTCCCTTGTTGAACTACGAGTTGATTTAATTCGTCATGCTGGAGATGTTGGGTGATTCACACCTCTCTTCTTTCTGGGTGGTTGTGTTAATAAGTCATAAATTTATGGCTTCTCTTCTACTATCGGCACACTATTTAACAAGGATCTCTACGTGTTGCCACTCGAAATGATTTGTGCCATAGCTATCTTTCTACTTCTCCTTCACTCATCACTGCACTCCTTTTCTCTAATGTGTCCTTGCAATGCTCACAATGGTTCAATACATCCCCCATGGTCGATTATTTATATCCTTCATTGGTCATGTGTGGCTGATCTCGTTCATCATAGCCAAATCCCTTAGAGATTGACCAAAACCGCAGTCGATTATGCAAATCCAACGGTTTGATTTCTCCATAAATGTGTGTCTTTTCCACTTGTGTCATTGTCCATCGGGTTTAATTGTTGCATTTATTGTTTGATTTAACCATGTTGCACCTTGTCTAATATCACCAAGTTCCAAGTTTTAATGCAATTTGTTTTGTTTTTCTTTTCTATCAACCCCTTTTATTACAATTTCATGTCCTTGCTTTTCCTTTTCATCGCTTCTTTTGTGCAGCTATCATTTGTGGTTCCACACTTGGCTATCTCGATAGGGACTTAGTCGGCTTCCATTTACTAGTTTCTGTATTAATGCTTGATCCAGGTCATGCCCAGGTGCACTATAGGGACAACTGTCGACTTGTGATGTTCCAATTCTGGGGTACAGACCTGAAAACTCTCCAATTTTGTTAATTATATTAAAATTTCTGAACTTGAATTAATTTACACAATGACTTCTCTGACTGGGCAAATAAGGGGTTTATTCTGGGAAATTTTGCAGGCAAAAGGAGTGAGCAGCGAGAAGAAACCAAACACATCCAGACATTTAATTTCCTCTACCCTAACACATTTATATCTAGTTCCATTTAGGTTTCAAAGTTCGCACTGCGGAAACTTACTACCACGCTTCTGGGAAGCCAAACCGTGCAACTAAGGAAGGCAGTTCGGTCTGTTTCAACAAGGGGATTCTGGTAACTTGTAGAGTATTATTCCAGAATTAATTTAACATAGATTAAGGATTTATACATTTTATTTATGTTCTGGAAATTTCTAAGAATTTTTGGGTGAATTTGGGATTTTTGGTAGTTTTGGCCAAGGAGAACCCTGCACAGAGGAGGATGCAAAAGGGTGGTATGAACCAAACCAAAAATGGTTCTAGATATTTATATGGGAATGTAGGCCATTTATGGACCTAAAGGAATTTACATAGCTCAGTTTGAGTTTACAGAGCCTATTTTACATCAATGTCAGTAAAACTAGTTTTTAAAAACTAGTAATCTAGCAAGGGTCTTAAAAAGACTATTAAATCATCTTAAATCCAATTCTGTGAAACCTGAGATTTATAAAAGAGATAAATATGATCTCTTGGACCATGAATACTTATTTCAATCGCTTCCCCATCATGAAATATTCATTACAACACTCATATTCACTCAATCCCCCTATACACTGATAAAATAGGATCTTTTAATGAAACTGAGATGATGTTCTTCAAGGTCAGAGATATCTCGACCTGATAAATGTAATGTTCATAATATATTGACAGTACACAATAGTAATAACATTATTTACTTACCATTACAAAGAGGCTTCCAAAATTAACGGGCAGGAGGCCCGAATCATGACCAACAAGGGGCTGTGAGCATAAGTGAAGCATGGGCTTCATTGGAGCTCGACCTGAACTTGATGGAGGCTGTAATATACTTATGAATTAAGCTTCAGTGGCTAACATTATCACTCCATATACCTGCAATATAAATAAATGGAAATGGAAGAGAAGGGAGGAGGGGTTTGGGGATCATCACCCAATGGTCTGAGGCAAAACACTCAGAGAGTATGCTCACATAGCATAACCACAATTTCAAATCATCTAAACTGAGTCAATGGGGTCAAATTCACCTTTAATATAGTGTTGAGTGACCTTCTTAGCAAGTGAGGATCCAAGGTGACCTGTGAGAGCAAGTCAACCCTCAACAAACCCTAACCCTAGCCACATAGGCGCCTCCTTTGGGGAATTTAGCAAGTAGGACCCTATGAAATTATTTTCAAGTTCAAATCCTCCTTCATAATTATAAATTGTGCCCTCTCTAAGTCAAAAGTTGCTTCTTTTGAGTTATGACACCTTTTTTTCTTTTCCAGACTCATAAGGAAACTGTTCTTTCCTTTGAAAAGTTTCCTACTTTTTTTTTACTACTTTTTTGCGCTCCATAAGAGGCAATTGTTCCCTCCTTTGAAAAACTTGCCTACTTTATCCTTGATTGCTTTTTTCCTGCTTTTTGGTACTTTCCTCTTTGTTTCCTATGACAAATTTTGTCCTAGTGTTTCCTCTTTCCTTCCTTGGCTAGTAGACTTGCCCAATGCGCCCCACTTGACTAGGAAACTTATTTACACCTCATTAATTAGCAATAATAATTAAAATGGAAAATAAAACTTAGATACATGCCTTATTTAATTAATTATTACAAAATTTCCCCAGGGAGCATGATTAATGTCAAATTGAGCCCCTCCTAGGAGTCCAGTATGGTCAACACTTTAATGGCCACTTTGAGGGGACATGACAGTCCTCCCCTCCCAAATCTGCTTGTCCTCAAGTAGAAGCACCATAGAGTGCTGCAAATTTGTCCACCATGTTTCTGCTGCACCACTTTGATCATAGTAATTTCTTTGATGCCACTTCCTTTAGCAAAATTCCCAACCCAGTTAAAGTAACTGAGTAGAATTCCTGGATCCCACTGCCTCCTCTGCAAGGACCCAAATTTTTCTGCCACCTTTTGAACTTTGTTATTCCTAAGAATGCCTAGATCTTATGGTTTTATCTACCTCCTTTTACCCATGAATAAAAGAAACAAAATTTTATTATTGTAGAGGAGGAAAATGAGGTTGTGAAAGTCATACCACCATACTGAGAGCTCATCTCTCCCCATGCCAAACTAAACATTTTTTAAACTCTCCCACAAAACATGGAATTCCTCATCTGCTATCTTTGTTCTGGTGCAAGACCTCAACATTATGCTACTTGTTCCACCAAACTGACTCAAGTGGAAATTCCATTCATAGCCATGCATGATGAAGACATCAAATAGATGCCTCTGATGTTTCATGGACACATAGAAAGGTAATGGTGAAATTTTCCTACCACATGGCTGAACCATTAAGTCATTAATGGAATATGTGGGGGCCTCCTACTCCTCATGTGGCATCAAGAGGAAAAATCCCTTCACCCAATTTTCATCCCTATGTGTGCCTGCTGAACTAGAAGTGTGGACTGATTTATAGGAAAAACAACCTCTGCAAAATGTTCCCACCAAAGGTTTGGATGCAGCAAACCCATCATGGGATGGTCAACAGAAGGAATCTCTTCTGACTCTTCATTGAAAACATGACTCCTTCCATGAGAAAATTCATCCTTTCTCGGGTAATGGGCATGTGCTTGGAACTCATCATCTTCATCCCAAAATTCCTTAAGCACAAAAAATTTATAATGCACCTCATGTGCATGTGCATCAGAGGTATCCAATGGCTGCAAATTAAATCTCTGTGGCTGCCCACATGTCAAGACAATGTCAATCCAAACAAAAACCTTATTGAAGAAATTAAATTCTTCACCTCCCACATTCTTCACTCCAAAGGTGTCTCTATCCACCCAATTAATGGATGAATAAGGAATTTTATTTTCTGATCCATGAGGAATGCTATCATCCCTCTTTCTGGTAGAGAAGAGCACTTCATCCTTCCTCTCCACCTTAATGAGTGATTGGCCAAAATTTTCTTCCTTATACCTTTTCACAAGCACCTGCAAATCTGCCCCTTCCTTATGGCTGTCCTCCACATGAGGTTCCTCCATTAAACCCAAAACATTTCCTTCCATGCAACATAAAAGGGGTGACACCTTCAAATCCATTTGAAGTTGATACATCTGCAACTTTGAATCTTGAAGGGATCTCTGTGTGCTCTTCAATAAGTCATTAGTGATCTCTAACTTATTAGTGAGCCTTTCTAATTCTTCTTCTTCCTTCTTGACTGCACAGTGATACATTTTAGCCATTATGAGGAGATGATATCTATCAGACAATAGGTTCATATAGTTCTCCTTTACCTTTTCCATTCCTTATTTCAGTGCTAAGAACTCCTCTAGAAAAGATTCTCCTTCCATTTCTCCTCCAGAAGCTTTCCAACAACATCTAGCCACCAAGGCATTGATGTCAACAAAGTTTTTCATGGCTTCCCTAAGATTCTTTTTGTCCTCCTTTAGTGATCCACTAAAATGGTGTGGCTCACCAAGAATATCGTCCATGAAGGTTTCTTCTTCTAATAGCTGACATATATGCCCGTTTTTCTTGTGGCATGAATCCACCACATAAAACTCCTCAACATACCATACATCCTTTGAATTTTCTGCACACTCACTTCCATGATGTGAAGTGAAGGGTATCTATGAATGTTGGAATGACATGTGATCTGTATAAAAATTATAAAGAATCTCATGCCTTGGAATTTCAGCTTCATCATGTTGCAAGTGAGTCCAACATTCTAAACTGTGTCCCTCCCTTTGCATCAGATTTTTCTCCTTCAAATTTACTAGTTCACACCCGAATGGTGGGGGCTTGTCTTCCACTTCATTGGGAAGTTCCAATGATGTCTTTTCCTTCCCCCATGCATCATATAGCTGTGGGTGTACATGGATGCTACAAAAATTAGACATGTTACTGTCCATGTTTTTTACCTTATCATATTTCTGAAGGGATACTAAGGTGGTTTTCTCCTCCAACAATTTTCCTGGTTCACACCTGAGCAGTGTGGCCTTGTTTTCTTCTTCACTTCGTGGCTCAGGATGTGACTGTAAATATGATTTTTGTACCTCTTTTGGATCTGATCCAAAATATGTCTCAGCACCCATACATGAGCGAAAACCTTGAGCAGTGATCTGGAGATCACCCACCCAAAAACTTGAAGTGCTTTTATCTTTGATTCCTTCACCTATGCAACCACCTTGTGCTGAATTGCACTTCACCTCACGGATATTTTATTTTCCTTTATCACTTGAATAAATAATTGAATCATGTCCTTTTTCCAGGATTGAGAATTTATTTGGGACCTTGTCCTCCTCTTCATCCTTCTCATCCAAATGGTTTGGACCAACCGACCGTTCTTCTTTTTCCTCATCAATACTTTCATTAGAAGCACTACATGTTCCTTCCTCTGGAAAGTTTATGACCTTCTCCTTTGAAGGATGGTTTGTCAGTGGCTCTTGATTTTCCAAGCAAGTTGATGAAACTTCATTGTCTAGAATAGTACTCCTGTCACCACTTTTGGAATATCTACTAAAATAAAACCCAAACAATCTCATAATACTTGGACCAACATATGTCTTTGATGCATCTTATCTTTTGGATTTTCTTTCTTCTTCCTTACTCACATAGTTGGAACAACTGGGTTCCTCTATGGATGATTTGCTGGCAATGAAAGAATTCTCATCCACATCCTTGGGATCAAATCCAAATGTTAAATAAAAATAATATTTGAAAGGAATAAATTTACAAATATTTTCCCCCAATGCAAGATACTCTTTGTAGTGTTGGGGCAAGTTTTCACTTGCATCAATCATCTTTGCTAAATCCTTCTTTGGATTAGCCATTGATGGTTCAACCATTATGTATTCACACTCCTCATTTTCACAAAAGTAAACGTCATGGTCTCTTGACATTTTCAATCCATCATTAACATAGATCACCTCTTCTGCTTCAATAACTGGTAGCAACCTCATGGTTGCAATTTTGACTCACCGATCTACAATGTTAATAAACAGAAAGCCTTCTTTCCACAAGAGTGGAGGAAAGTGCTCTGATACCATTGTGATGTTCCAGGTATGGGGTACAGACCTAAAAACTCTCCAATTCTGTTAATTATATTAAAATTTCTGAACTTGAATTAATTTACACAATGACTTCTCTAACTGGGCAAATAAGGGGTTTATTCTAGGAAATTTTGCAGGCAAAAGGAGTGAGAAGAGGGCAGCAACCAAAGAAAATCAGACATTGAATTTCATCTCCCCTAAAACATTTATATCTGGTTCCATTTAAGGTTTAGAGTCCGCACTTTGGAAACTTACTACCACGCTTCTGGGCAGCTAAACCGTGCAACTAAGGAGGGTAGTTTGGTCTGTTTCAACCAAGGGATTCTGGGAACTTGCAGATGATTATTAGAGAATTAATATAACATAAATTAAGTATTTATATATTTTACTAATGTTATGGAAATTTCTAAGAAGTTTTGGGTGAATTTGGGATTTTTGGCAGTTTTGGCCAAGGATAACCCTACGCAAAGGAGGATGAAAAAGGGTGGTATGAACCAAACCAAAAATGTTTCTGGAGATTGATATGGGAATTTAGTCCTGTTAAAGACCTATAGGAACTGACAGATCTCAGTTTGAGTTTACAGATCCTATTTTACATCAATTTCAGTAAAACTAGTTATTAAAAACTAGTAATCTAGCTAGGGTCTTAAAAAGACTATTAAATATTCTTAAATCCAATTCTATGAAACCTGAGATTTATAAAAGAGATAAATATGATATATTGGAACATTGATACTTATTTAAATCCCTTCCCCATAATGAAATATTCATTACAACACTCATATTCACTCAATCCCCCCATACACTGATAAAATAGGATCTTTTAATGAAACTGAGATGATGTTCTTCAGGGCATGAGATATCTAGACCTGATAAATGTAATTTCCATAATATATTGACAGTACAGAATAGTAATGACATTATTTACTGACCATTACAAAGAGGATTCCAAAATTAAGGGGCAGGAGGCCCGAATCATGACCAGCAAGGGGTTGTGAGCATAAGTGAAGCATGGGATTCACTAGAGCTCAACCTGAACTTGATGGAGGCTGTAATATACTTCTGAAATAAGCTTAAATGGCTGAAATTAGTGCTCCATATACATGCAATAGAAATAAATGGAAATGGAAGAGAAGGGAGGAAGGGTTTAGGGATCATCACCCAAAATGTGCACAACACTTAGGGAGTATGCTCACATAGCATAACCAAAATGTCAAATCATCCAAACTGAGTCAATGGGGTTGAATTCAACTTTAATAGAGTGTTGAGTGACCTTCTTAGCAAGTGAGGATCCAAGGTGACCTATGAGAGCAAGTCAACACTCAACAAACCCTAACCCTAGCCACATAGGCGACTCCTTTGGGGAATTTAGCAAGTAGGACCATGTGAAATTATTTCCAAGTTCAAATCCTCCTTCATAATTAGAAAATCTGCCCTCTCTAAGTCAAAAGTTACTTATTTTGAGTTATGAAACCTTTTTTGCTTTCCAGACTCATAAGGAAACTGTTCTTTCCTTTGAAAACTTTCCTGCTTTTCTCTAACTACTTTTCTGAGCTCCATAAGAGGCAACTACACCCTCCTTTGAAAAACTTGCCTGCTTTATCTTTGAATTCTTTTTTCCTACTTTTTGGTACTTTCCTCTTTGTTTCCTATGATATCTTTTGTCCTAGTGTTTCCTCTTTCCTTCCTTGGCTAGTAGACTTGCCCAATGCACCCCACCTGACTAGGCAACTTATTTACACCTCATTAATTAGCAATAATAATTAAAATGGAAAATAAAACTTAGATACATTCCTTAATTAATTAATTATTACAAAATTTCCCTAGGGAGCATGATTAATGTCAAATTGAGCCCCTCCTAGGAGTCCAGTATGGTCAACACTTTAATGGCCACTTTGAGGGGACATGACACGACTGAATGAGTCGATCACTGTTATGGCAGAAGATTACAAAGGGAACAAATAAAGAAGGAAATACACTATATTGACAGAAAGGATGTGTATAGACATTATACAAGAATTCAAACCAGTTTCTATTATTACTTCTTCTCCATTAAGGTTGGTTGAATGTTACAATAATGTGCATGTTTATATAGAATGATGAGACACTTGGGTGACTACCCATTATGTTCAGTTACAAGAAGTTATAACGGTTTAGAAGTTCAAAAGTTGTAGATGAATGGAAGACAAATATAGTATATTGATGTTCAATAGGAGACAAAAAGGCATGTCAAGATGGTGTATGTCGATTGCAAAACCTGTCGAGGTCTTTTGTGTCGAGGTTTGGACTTTTAGAATCCAATGTTGAACCTTTAGAAGAAGTCAAAGTAATCGACGTAATCGACATGCTATACTTTGTCGAAGTTCAACAACATGCCAACATTAGAGGAAATTTGAGGTCTAAAATGGGCCTCCTAAGGAAAATAATAAAATAATAGTTAAAATAATAAAATAATAGTTATTAATTTTGGAGGAAGACGGAAACAACTACTTTTTTTTGTTCATATTTTCGACATATCTCCCTATGCTTTTACTCAAATTCTGAGTGGGAAAGGTCATTGGATGTGGAATTTAATTCCACATCCAATGAGTACCCACACTGTATACTTTTGACAGAACTCGCTACCCCAAAAAAGAAATACCTAAAAAAACATGATGATGATGTCATCATCACGTTTTTTCAGGTATTTCTTATTTTTGGAGTAGCGGGGTCATTCAAAAGTATGCAGTGTGGGTACTCTTTGGATGTGGAATTAAATTACACATTCAACGAGCTCTGCTGCTTGAAATTTGATTAAAAACATAGGGAGATATGTCGAAAATACGAACAAAAAAAGTAGTTTTCTTTTATGACAAATATGTCAATTCAACCATTATGGTTGACTCATTTTATTGAAATTATATTGGTTCTTGAATTCCAACTCGTAAAATTTATTGTTGGCGTGTTTTCTTATAAGGCCCATTTTAGACCCCAAATTTCCTCTAATGCTACTAGTTGGATCATTCCTCCTTCCTTAAGAAACAATGGTCTCCATTGTGCATTCATTCAAGTGAGGAAAATTGTTGGATACTTCAGTAGCATAGTACAATTTTCCTTGCATAGGGAGATTTCCAGCTTTAGCCACTTGAAACAAGGGAATGGAGTTTTTCCTTCTATGGCATATGCATTGTCCCACAATGGTGTCACAAAGAATAGGTTCTTGAACATTTGGATGGATGTATTCGGGTTTTTTTGTATGCAAGTCATTTTTTTCCAACAATGGTGCATGGTATGGTCAAAGTATATCTACATCGAAGACTGGATGTAGGCCAAGGAATGCCGAAATGTCAAGCTAAAAAGCATTTTTTCCAATCTGTTTAAGGATACTGTATGGACCATATTGCAAAGGTTTAATTTTTCTGTATGGATCAGTGAAGCACTCCTTCTTTAGATGTAACCAGACCTGATCCCAATTTTGGAATGAATGAGGAATACGATGCTTTTCATGTCAGGCCTTATATTTTTAATTAGCTCATTGCAACATTTCCTATGCTTGCTTCTAGATGTTTTATATTTTATCTTTGAACTTCAATGGTTTCTCAACTTCATGTCCTTCGAAGTGAATTTCATTCAACTTTATCGAGGAACTGATTAATTTAATGGGCACCGAGGTTTGAAATCCATAACAAATATCAAATTGAATATTACCCATATAAATGTGTTGAGCACAATTGTAACTGTGGTGTATGTATGGAAGGATGCCATCCCATGTTTGGAAATGGGATGGAAGGATTTTGAAGAAGAAATTATCGTGTCCGCCTGTCTATGGATGGAATGCTTTCGATGAACATAGTCTCACGTCGAGCTGTTTCCAAAGAATTTTCCAAAAGGTGCTGAAAAATATAGCATATATGTCAAGAATTATTTTCATTAGGAGGACATTATGTTTCCACACATGTTCGAAGAATATCTGAGCAGATTGTTGTGATGTTGTAGTATTCTTGCATGGTATAATAATAGCCATATTGGATAATATGTCAAATACTACTAATATCATGTCATGTTGATGTTTGGTAGTAGGATGTCCCATCAAGTAGTCCATAGAAATAGATTCCCATAGTCAACTAAGAACTAGAAGGGATGTGTACAGTCCTTGTCATTGATTCGATAGTTTAGCAATGGCACAAACCACACACGATCGAATGTACTTGTTCACATCATATTTAAGTGAAATCTAGTAAAAATACTTCTGGAGGGTAACAAGTGTTTTTGCAACTCCAAAATGTCTCGTAGTATTGCTATAGTGCACATCTCAAAAGAGCTTCTATCGGTGCTCAGCTCAATACATAAATATTTCCAAGCTTGTATAGCAAGGTGTCCTTCAGGAAGTAGTCAATAGTAGAAAACATGTCGATATGACATTGTCGATAAACTATGGAGAATTCTCAGTCTACTGAATAAAATTGTGGCCAAGTAGTGTTGTCACAACCTTGTATACTCATCACTGTAGAAATTAGAGTAATCGGTGGTCGGCTGAGACAATCAGGTGCAACATTGGATTTTCCTTTTTGATATTTAATTACCAACTAAAACTATTGCAGGTAATTAATCCACTTGATTTTTCTAGTTGTCTGTAGTTTCGACTAGGACAGAGTGAACTACAAAGGTTTATAGTCAGTGAGGATGATCGTCTTCTTTCCAATAATGTAGTGTCTCCATTTCTTAGGAGCTTTCAAAATGGCATATAGTTATTTTTCATATGTTAAATACCTTCTAACAGTGTCATTGAAATTTTAGGATTGAAACGTGACTGGGTGACCTGACTGAGTGATCACTCCACCGAGAGAATAGTCTGATGCGCCTATCTCAATAACAAAAGGTTAATGAAAATAAAGTAACAAAAGTACCAGTGCAGTACCAATCTTGTTTTTGAGTTGTTCAAGAGCTTGTTGTTGTGTTAGTGTCCATTTGAAGACAATTTTCCCATTCCATTTAGTTAATTTATTCAAATTCCATGCTATGTGACTAAAGCCAAGTATGAACCGTCGATAGAAATTCTCCAAACCAAGAAAAATTCTTAGTTCATGAATGTTTTAAGGAGTAGGCCAATCTTTGAGGATCTGTATTTTTTTTGGGTCAACATGAATGCATGCAGAGTCAATTACATACCCCAAATATTTGATTTTGGTCATCACAAATGAGAATTTGTCCCGCATGTTCTTCCCATGATCATCTGGAAAATAAAATTATCGTCAAGATAGACAATGACATACTTGTTGATGAAAGGTTGTAGAAGGTCATCCATATATCTCATGAAGGTTTCAGGTGCATTGGTTAAGACGAAAGGCATGACTAACCATTCAAACAATCCTTCCTTGGTCTTGAAAGTTGTTTTCCATACATCGGTGAACTCAATCGAAATTTGATGATACTTAAGGTCTAGTTTCATAAAAAACTTATTACCTTTTAGAATATTGATGAGTTCATCTATCTATGGAATAGGGTATATGTTTTTCTCTGAAACTCTGTTGAGAGCCCAATAGTTGATGCACATGCACCAAGTCATGTCTTTCTTTGGAACTAAGACGAATGGACTTCCACAAGGAGAGGAGATGGGGTAGATATGCCCCTTGTCGATCAAATCTTGTATTTTCCTACAAATATCTTTGCTCTCAAGAATGGATCTTCTGTAAATAGATTCGTTAGGTAATGAATAACCATGAACAAGTTCAATGCAGTGTTTTACCTGAAAATGCAGAGGTACTCTACTCGGATCTTGAAATATGTTCCAATATTCCTCAAGAATGTGGTCAATCTGTTATTGTTCTTGAGAGCTGGATTGGTCGGTGAGTCGACTCGTTGTTGCATACTTTCAAGAATACCGAGGCTTTATCATATTTAATGTGAATTTATGAGCATGGTTGATAAGATTCTTTGTTTGTTTGACAGTTATCTTAGAAACCATTGATGTGGGTTGTCGCTCTGGTATTCCGTACCATTGATTATGAATTTTTACAATCAACTTCTGAGGCCGTGACTGATATGTACCATGTCGATCCCACAATTAAGGTTTCCCAAACAAGACGTTGGTTATGAAAAGAGGTGCAACATCACATAGTACTTCATGTTAAAAAGGATTAATGAAGTAGGCGAGTCTGGATTGGCATGTGATCCTTAGTTCCTATCCATCCTTCATCCAAATGATATTGTAAGGATGAGGATTTGGAGTGGTGATAAGACTAAGATTCTTCAAAAGATACTCCTAAACAAAGTTCTTATGGATACCATTATCCACAATAAGATGTAATGGATTTTTTTGAACCCATTTATGTGTATGGAACATGCGCTCTCGTTCCTCCTTGTTGATGAAATTTGAGGCTATTGGAGTAGTTGAGGTCAAATCCAAGAGGGTTGATGCATCTAGGTCAGATTCTTCTAGGGTTTTGTCAGACAAGTCAGAGGTCAACAATTTTTCCAAAATGTATGCCAAGATTTGCATTCAGATGTATCATGCCATGCCAAATTATGATAATAACACCATTTCCCAAAAGGATCTTTTTTGTTGCAATCCATCCTATATTTCTGAAAGTTCTTCTTTTGATGATCGATATTTGGTGGAGTCGGCTGAGAAGGGTGCTTTGACTTGTTAGAGTCGACCAATGACTTCTTGTCAGATTTTTGACCTATTAGCTTGTTCACAAAATGTGCTTCTCTTTTTTGTTTAGCTTCAATATTGTTGGTGTAATAAAATGCATCTGCGGGCGTACTAAAAGTATGAAAATCCATCTCTTACTAAATATATGGGGATAACCACTAACGTACTTTAGGACAAGAAATTTATCTTCTTCTTAGATGCCAAGTCTAGCCATGAGACAATAAAACCTGTTGTTATAACTTTGTATGGACTAGTCTTTCCATTTCCTTAGCTGCTGCCACTTCTTATACTAATGTTAAATATACTTGGGTTGGTAGAATGCTTTCATACATATTAGAAACATTTTACCCATGTGTCTATGGGGTCTCCTTTTTTTCCATTTTTGTCGATAAATTGTCTCACCAGTAGTGTATAGAGGTTGACATCTTTAAGTATGCAATGATGATATTTTGCACTTCAGAGAGTTGATTCATGGAGTAGTAAGATTCTAGTTGTTGTACCCAATTATTGACATCCTTAAAATCAATATTTCCTTCAAGATTCAGTATGTCGAGATTCATCTGCACTTTGAAGGGGCTGATTTTATCGGAGTGAGGTCGTATCAAGGATTCCTCGGAGTTTGAAGAGAATTGCATGAGAATCCCGCTAGACTGGAAAAAAATTTCGATAGGCTGGCGAGTCAGTGATTTTTCTATGGGTTGCTCTATCTCATCAGTTGCATGTCTATTATCTACTTCTTTAGCCATTTTTATCAAGTCGAATGAAGTGTTTGCTTGTGTTGTTAAGTTTGCGAGTGTGTTTGAACAAGAATAAGTTAAATAACTTTGATGGAATTGTTGAGGTGAATTAAGCTGTGGAGAAGATCAAGATCTAATACCAATGATCTAGTTCATGCACAGGTGCATGATGGGGAGAATATTCAAATGAATGAGTCAATAACTCTTATGATGAAAGATTAGAAAATGAAAAAATAAAGCAGCAAATATACTATATCGACAGAAAGGATGCACATAAACAATATGCAAGAATTCGAACAAATTTCTATTATTACTTCTTCTCCATCAAGGTTGGTTGATTTTTAGAATGATGTACATGGTTATATAGAATGTTGAGACACTTGGGTAACTACCCATTATGTTCTGTTACAAGAATTTATAACGCTTTGAAATTTCAATTGTCGCAGACGATAGGAAGACAAAAATTCTGCTGATGTTCGACAGGTTTTGACAAGGCATCTCAAGATGTTGTATGTCAATCATGAAACCTGTCGAGGTTTGTCGAGGTATATTGTGCCGAGGTTCAAACTTGTTGAATTCAATGTTGAACATGTTGAAGCAGTCAAAGTAGTCGAAGTGATATACTTTGTCGAAGTTCGACAACATGCCAACTACTAGTTGGATCAATTCTCAATCTAACTATTGTATTTGTATTGCTCCTCCATTGGTGATGAAATGAATGACATATGGTCCTAAAAAATGCATAAGTAGCTTACCTAGGTGCTTCTCAAACTTTTTGAAATATAGGAGAACCATATCTCTACATTGGAAGTAATTTTCTTTTACATGGCGGTCATTCCATTCCTTTTGTTGGTCCTTTTCTACTTGCTGGTGGAAACCTACAATGAATCAATACTCCTCGAGTTGTACCAATTGAATTAACTATTAT
Source organism: Pseudotsuga menziesii (assembly GCA_001517045.1). Lineage (NCBI taxonomy): Eukaryota > Viridiplantae > Streptophyta > Pinopsida > Pinales > Pinaceae > Pseudotsuga > Pseudotsuga menziesii. The sequence continues at coordinate 104,747 of LPNX010128069.1, forward strand.
TCAATCTCTCCTTCATCACTCATTCTTGGAATCGACACTATATGTAGGTTTGGAGTAATGTACTCCATCGACATTACTGCTTCTTGTCCATAAATGAGCTTGAATGGAATTTGTCTCGTCACTCTTTTATATGTTGTCCTCTAGGCCCATAATAACCTAGTGATTTTTAGATCCAAATCATCGTTATCTGTTTTGTATACCTTTCTTAGCGCATATTCCAATACCTTGTTGAATTCTTTAATTGTTCCATTCTCCAGTGAGTGATATGGAGTTCTTATTATGTTGGATCTAAAATTCCTCAGTCATTGCGCTAATTATTTGATTGAAAAAGTGACTCCCTTGGTCTCTCATAAGTATCTTAGGACAGTTGAATTGAGTAACCATATTGTCGAATAGGAACCTGGATGCTGTCAGAGCTGTACAATATGTCACTGGTAATTCTTCTTCCCATCGTGTTAAGTAGTCTATCATAGTGATGATATATCATGCACCCATCTGTTTTCCTAGAGAATTGATGGGTCCCACAAAATCCAATACCCATTCATCAAAAGGTTGTAGCGTTATCTAAGGTACTAGTAGCATCTTGTCCCATCTTAATGGATTCTGTGTCCTTTGACAGACATCCTAGATTTTATCATAATCTGTAGCATCATTGTTCATTCTCGGCCACCATAAACCAGCTCGAAGTATCTTTCTAGCGGCTGTGCAGCCTCCATAATGTCCTCCTACAATTCCATTATATGCCTATGTCAATATTCTCTCCTATTCATGTGATAGAACGTATCAACGTAAAATTTCATCTGGACCCATTTTGTAGAGCTATCTTACAATTAATTCAAAATTGGAAGTTGTGACGACCAATTGCTTCTTCTGATTTGTCGTGAATTCCACTAGTTTTTTTCCTGTCGTAAAATATTTGATAATTTGATCATAATGGTCATCCACCATTCCAATATTAAACAACTACACATCAGGTATTATGTCCTCGATATTGCTTGTCTCTTAGCCTTTCTATATTCTTGACAGATGATCAGGTCATGCATTGAACTACCCTAGCTTCACAATGATCTCAAAATTGATCTCTTGGAATAGTAGTAACCATCGACAAATATTCACCCCCAAGAAAGGATTGTTAATAAGGTACTCCAATGCTGAATGATCCATACACATTCTGAAATGTCCTCATAATAGACAGTGGCAAAAATTTTGTAGTGCATATACCATCACCAAATATTTCCTCTCTGTCCTTGTGTAGTTTCTTTCTATAGTAGATAAATTTGGAATTGCGAATGCGATTAGGTGATTGATCGCTCCTTCCTCTGGTTGCACCAAAATCACTCCTGATGCGATTAATGAAGCATCGACATGGAAGTGAAACTCCTTCTTCCAATATGAAAAAACTATTATTTGTGTTGTGACCATTTTCTGCTTTAGAGTATCAATACTTCTCTGACATTCATCGTTCCATTCGAACTTCACATGTTTTTTCAATAGTTTCTCCATTCGTGTGATGATTGTTGCATATCCCCTTATCAACTTCTGGTAATATCCTCTTTGACCCAACATTGCCCTTATCATTTTTACTGTTTTTGGTGTGGGTAGGTCAACAATTACCATGACCTTGGCTGGATCAACCAACAATCCTTCCTTTCATACAATATGTCCGAACAAAATCCCAAACGGAGCACAAAATACACACTTCTTTAGATTCTGCGAGATTCGATGATTTCAACATATTTAGAAAATCAATCAAAGATTCACAATGTGGTATTTTACCAACCCATAGACAGTCCATTTTTCCATGTAAACAACTTGGAATTTGTGAATAAAATCATTAAACGCAACAACAACTATCCTTGAAAAGATTGCAAGTGCATTTTTTAGACAAAATGACATCATTGTATACTGAAAAAGTCTCCACTCTATTACGAAACTGGTCTTGTGCCTATTGTCCTTCACAATTTGTATCTGGTGGTAGCCTTAAAATCTATCCTTGAATGAGTAGATTTCTTGTCCTCTGAATCCTTCTAATACTTTGGTGTTGAATGTTGTTGGGAACAGATCATGAAGACTTGCAACATTCAGATTCCTTAGGTCAAAACAGATCCCTATTTTCCACATATTTTTTCTTGTACGAGCATCGGACTGATCCACTTTGACTCTTCCATAGGTTCTTTAATTCCAACATCCATCATCTGTTCTAGTTCATCTTTGATGCATTCCTTGTATCACAGGTGCAATCTGTAAGGCCATTGCTTCACTGGTTTTGCATCTAGATTTATAGGGATTTTTAGTTTGCTCAAGTCTCCTAAAATCTATTTCATCTTAGCAAATTTTGTTGGAAATAAATCCTAGAATTCATGCAGTAGTTTATTGATATTCGCCATAGTTGCCTCATCCTAGTAATCCCCAACATTAGCAAATTTTGGGAACTCTATCATCCCAATATTGACCATTATTATCTCAAGTAGTTCTTTGACTTTGTTGGATGGTATTTCTAGTGTTGTAATATCCCTATTTCCCTCTTATTCTTATATGTTGATAGATCTTGGATCATCCTCATTGTTAGGATCCCCCATCACATTGTAGCATTTTGACATTAACTGCGTTACTGGTGTCTCCTGTGATCCTGTGGGTAATTCCACTAGAATTATTTCCAACACGATATTGGGGATGTGTTTAATTGCGCTATGTATAATTAGATCATCATTCGCAAAGATGAAAGTATGACTAAAGATGGTATACAATTCTTCCCATGTTGTAATTTCCCTTCGTAGCTCTATTGAAATGTACCATATTCTTGGTATTTCGTCCAATGTATGGGAAAATGCATGGACCCATCCCTCCTTTGGATTCAATATCCATGTCATTTGGACTGCAACCAGATGATCATTGGGATCATTCCTTTCATCATATTTATTTCCTTGGTAGTTCTCTCCTTCCCCAAATCAAACTACCATTAGTCTATGACATATCTTCCAGAATCCTATCGATATATTATGTGTATCCCACCATCTTGTTGGAGTAGTCTTCAATGCTTCTAAAATATTATGTGTATCCGCCTATGTTGGGATTTATGTAGTCTTCTTAAATATTATAGGAATTATCCCATCCTCCCACAACTTCCTCTTTCATTAGTTTTACATATATTCCACCTTCACTGGGATCTAGTAGGGAAATCATCTAGATGTCATGATTCTCAAAATTCATTACTCTTTTCCGAAAATTAATGACCACCATATTGTCGTTTTCCAAGCCAATCCACAACAATGCGGGATATGAGCTAATTTCGTCAAATATTTAAATAATGTTGAATTCTGTAGAGTTCTTTATCCCCTCCACTTCCACAAGTAGGTTTGGTACTCTACCAATTGGTGACACCCTAGTGTGATTTGCTAGTCACATTTGTACTGAAGACCAAACCAGTTGTGGTTTCCCCATCCTTTCTCATGTTTTCTTCGTCAGGATTTTTATGTCATATCCTATATCAAAGATGACTAAATCCATGTCATAATCATCGATATGGAAATTCATCCTCATTTCCCTTCCCATTTCCTTCTTATGTAACAAATTCACAGCGTGGTCTTGTCATGCCTTCTCCTGTCCATACAACAAGTTTTCTAGTATTTTTGCTAATACATCGAGATATTTTTCTAGTGACATACAACTTTCTAGAAAATTTTGCAACATACTAACCTTTCGTGTTGAACCTGAAATAGATGCCAAATAAAAAGTTGGTGGAATTTCATAGATAGGAAACTTACCGGTATTTATGTTTAGTATGTCTTGTGTTGAAGCAAGTTTCTTTCTCAGCATCGACATTGAATTGTACATTCTTTCGAGTCATTAATCGTATATTTTTTAATGGTCCATCATCTCTTATCATTGCTCCTCAATGAGTTACCACTATGACATTTGTTGGCCGAGTTATGGGTTCCACTCGTATTTTCCCTATAGTTGGTCCCTGAATTTCATTATGAGTCTTGTTTACATTTTGGTTCAGTTGGGGTTGCAATTGGTTCTTGGATTTCCACTTCGCAATCAGCTGTGGGAATTATTCGATAATTTTATCTACGACACTGCAATAAGTACATTGAGACTCTAGATTCAGAAATCCCTTTTGGTAATGCACCAACATTACATAATTATAACACATTGTTGGTCCAATACCTCATCCCAATGCACAACCGTGAATAAATCCTCTGTTGCGACCTCCGCAAAAAACTCCTCGGCATCCTCCTTGTGGTTGATACTGTGGTTGTTTCAACTGATACTGCTGATTAGGCTGTGACTGAGCGTATTGTGGTTGAGTATACAATGGATGAGTATATTGTGAGTGTTGTTGGTTATACTGCATTTGGTTATACTGTGGTTTATGCTGAGCAAACTATGGTTTCTATTTTGGTCTTTCCACTAGTTGGTGTTCTTCTCCTTTCATAAAATACATGTCTGTGGTTCTCTCCTGGAGGAAATCATATGATGTGTAGTCATTTTCTTCATGGAAAAACGATCGATAAAAGTTGAAAAACATATTTGTTGGCTTCGACACAACCTTCTGAAGGTATAAACATACTTTGGAACAATGTCCTCTAGTCTGACAAATTTGACACCATGGTAGTTCTACTTGACTTAGTGGATTAGGGGATCTAGCCTATAAGTATTCATGGAAGTTTGGGAATTGATCCTTATGGTTCCCTTATGTTTGACATCAACTGCACCATACGTATTCACAGAATTATTTTCCTTTCTTGATATCTTGCAACTGAATAGTAATATTCACTAATTTAGACTAGATATGGTTCATGCCAACCTGATTTCTCCAACTAGTGAAGCTTACAATTTCATCACGATCTCCAGAGCTTATGTTTGGGATGTGATCTTCTGTTGCATTAATAACATATGGATGTGTGGTACCAAAGATGCAATAAACAATTTTGTATGTTATACATCGCTCATTCCAAACATGAACTTAGCCATCATTGTTTTGAACCACTCATTAAAATCCCATACAAAATCATTCAGATATTGCTTTATTTCCTTCGACTCGGTAATGTATTGTGACTCATATTTTGTCATTTTAAAATCCTTGATTATTCTAGGATGGATATATGCTAGGGTATTCTGAGGATGTCCTATCGATACTTGTACAAATTTCATGTACCAATCCAACGCTCGGCCTTGAAAGATTCTCTCCAGTTTTCCTTTCCTGTTATCCTCATCTTGTATGTATTTTACAGTCCATACTACATCACATAAGAATCAATATTGCTCAGGAACTTTAGTCACATTACCCTGGAACAAGGGTAGCTTCACATTTTCACCCACCATTTTGGGTCTTCTTCAGGTATTTACTTAACCACTACTATTACTACTGTGGTGACACACAAGATATTCTTCTGACTATCTTATGTTTCTTCCTCTCGAATTTGACACAGTGCATGGAGGTGTAGGTACATTTTTGCTGTGGGTCGGTCCTTCCTTGGAATTTTGAATATATTATTCATTTCATTCATCATTGTAGGGTCACTTAGTCCCTTGTGGTATCTTCTCACAGTTTCTTGTTCCAGTCGCACTAGGACTCTCATTGGTCCTCCACCTCTTCTCTTATCGAAACCTCACCTCACTTAGTAGGAGACCACACTCTTCCTCGAATTACCTCACAGTCTCATCATAAATTCCATCCATTTACCCTATATCAATCCTTCTAACCCTTTCCTTCGCGGTACCCGCACACCATATCTTCACTCGTCAGAGTTCATCTTCAATATTCATTTTTCGTAGATGAGCATATTAATCCATAGTTGTAAATACAATATAAATCTCCCCCTTTGTCCCTTAAATAATTCCCTTTCTGCATCATTGTAGGAATTAACTACCTTGACAACAAACACAGTGATATATCCCTCCAAAATTATATCTATCCACACCTCGACAACTCTTGAATATTTTTTCTTTACCCTTCACAACAGTTGGATCAGTTCAGGGGTCCACTGATTAGGTTCACCTCCTTGGAAGTTCCTTTTTTGGAAAGTAAGTTGTGCCAACCACTCATATAGTATTATTGGAAACTCAACAAAGAATATTTCATGAATATTAGAGTAGATATATCTCCCCAACCACTCTTTTGCCAACAATCCAGAGTTATGGTTTTTTTCTACTGCAAACTCTCGGGCCTTCTAATCAAATCAGTCTTGAATATTTGGTTTCGTCATATGCCACAACATGTCCTATTCTTCTTCACACTATGGTCCCAACAACAAAACCATTTTTTGACATACTTTTGTTGATAGGGGTTCACTCTATATATTTGTCAACACACTTTGATGCAAGGTCCCCAAACATCGCCCTGGACAGGTTTTACCCTATCCAGCAAACCTGTGAAGCAGATGCAGTCTCACCCAAGATGTCTGAGGGAGGGTTGCAGGAACAACTTTTCCGTATAAAGAATAGGACTTACGCACTATGTATTAATCTATCACCATGTTACTCAAAGATCTAGGGGTTTACACACATCATTCTCAATATCTACTTATCATCATTCACAGTAAAATCAGACATCATAGTAACATAATTCAGATCAACTAAAAAAATACATCGACATATATTAATCCAATAAACACAACAGTTCTTTGAATCATTCATATTTAGGCATCAAAATTCATAGATCACACCACCATTAATTTCACCAGTTTACCAAATATGCAGATAAAAAGACATGAATTCTATCATCAACATCGTCCTTATATTAACTTCCAAACCATCTTACAAAATACAAGCATAGATCGATTAATATGTAGATTGATCACCCAGAAAATAAATTCATACATAGATTGATCGATGACTCAATGAATCTACTCCTAATTCTACTTATAGGCTTGAGCCATTACAAAATGGTCCACATAGGCTAACTTTATAACTACTTTTGATCAAAAATTCTAACTAATCTACCAAAATGACCACACTTGTTGATATCTTCTTTTGCGTAGTTGAATCTTCCATATGTTGATATCTTCCTTGTCGCACCTTCCACATCTTATCCCCTTGCTAACATGGACTTCTGTGTTTCTATAATTAAATTTGGATGTCGACATAGGGATATATTCAAATATAATCTCCTCGATCACTTGCAACACAACATCAATCAAAGGATAGTCATCAACAAACTCGAATGTGTGTGTAAATCTACCAGCTAGTTCATCCCATTCAAGAGTCCCTTGTTGTAGCTCAATCGATGTGTACAATTTCCTTGGTATCATATCCAATGTATTTACGGAATGATGAACCCATTCCTGTAGCAGGAATGCCTCCCATGTCACACAACAGTATTCAATGTGCTCAATAATATTAGTCAATTCTGTGTAATTCTAATCAGTATAACTGATCTTCTCTCCAAATCGTATCTCCGACAATTATCAGCATTGGGGCTAGTGTGAGATAGATAGTTTATGTGTGACCCACCATCTACAAGGTGTATCTTTTAACACAAAATCCAGAGTACATAAGTGTTGATGTTCTGTAACTTTCTCTTCAAATTTTGTTAGAAAAGATTTCATGTTAGGTAAGCCTTCATATGTGGGTATCTCACTTGCCTCACTACCTACCCATCGCACAGACTGCATAATTATTGCACATCTTATCATCGATACTTCATGCAATTGGTTCTTCTAATTTTCCAAGGCTTATTTAGAATTTGATGTACAAGAACTAACACTTCATCAACTGAGCTTTTCTTCAGTCATTGGAATTCAATTGATCTTGCCTTGTATATGCGATGTTATAAGTATCATCTAGATAATCTCCTTGTCCTTCAATATTCACCTTTTCAACATTTTTTATCCTTATAGTGGATCAATTGGTGCAACCACCCTTAGCTATGAGTTTTCAAATGTTAAGATTCTTTCCTTAAAATTTATAATTGTTTGATTATCAATCACCCAGTCGATCCCTAAAAATGTGGGATATAGATTTGTATTGTCCACAATATTAATCACTTCAAAATCAACAAAATTTTTAAGGCCTTGAATTTCAATGAGCACTTGATCCATTCGACCGATAGGTAGAACCTTTGATTGATTCACTAGTGGTCGCTCAACAAGAGACCATACGAGTCTCATCTTTCCCATCCTCTCCATGTTTGTCTAGTCAAAATGTTCACATTGGATCCCAATTCTAGAATAATATAATCCAGATCATATTCTCTTATTTTTTCAATCATCCTTAGTTCATGACCAATATTTAGCCTTTTCATGATATGATTAACCCCTTTTTGTGTTTGCACCTCTTCTTGGGGTTCTTCCATCAAAGATGTCGATTATGCGACAACATAATTATATTGGATTTGCTTAAAGAAAATTTTAAAGAATTCTTTTAGTTTACTAACATTTTCGTTATGTTTCTTTCAAATTAGTTGATCAAATATTTCAAGCATCCCCAATATTGGTCTCCCTAAAGTCAACGCTTGATTTATGTCAACGAATTCTTGTTACACATCCAAGATTACTTCATTTTATTTTTATACATCAAATGGTGATTTCCTTTATTCCAATGGTTGCACTTGCGGTTTTCCATACAATTATTCTTGATCTTCTACCATTTCTAGAATAATCAAAACCCATTCCCATACTTGAAATATATATTATTTAATCATTTTTTGTTAAATTCCTAGGTCCTACACTAGCCAGTTGGCATCCACCTCCACCACATGGTCAAACTTTCCTAAAATTACTTCAAGATCACCTTTGAAATATTTTGGATAACATTCTAACAACCCATCATACTGCCTAGTTTAGTAAGTGTGCATTCCTACCTTATCTAGAATTAGATTACTTTTCAACAACTTTTATGGGAAAAAGCGAAAGCTAGTCTTAAGGAAACTACCTTGTTTTTTGTACAACTCATCCTCCATATTTTTCTCTTCTAAAAGAATGCATTTATCCATTTTCCTTCAGTTATCAGTTGATACACTTCATTCAACCTATTCATGACCTTCTTTATATATTTGGAAAGTGTTTTATGCACATAGGGGGATTTTGACTTTTTAGTAAGCCTGATTTTGTGTTGATTCAACTTGCCTCCTTAGGAAATAAAATCTATGATGTATATATATTTGGAAAACCTATGAATTCATGACGTTGGATGAGATAAAATTATTCAATTCAATTTTGTGTTATGCACCATATATAGTCTCCAATCTGAGTGAATATATGCATGTTTTACAAGCAATTTTGTGAGTTCAATTGATCTAAGCTTGGGATTAATTTTCACACCCGTTGCAGCACCTCCTCTTGTCATGAAAACTATATGTATTTCCCTTGGTTCAGCAAAAATATTCTAGATATTATTATTGGTGTTCGGATTGGTATTTTGTGGTGGATTCAAATTTCACACATTCCTAGCATGCCACTTTTCAATCAACTACAGACATTGCTCAAGAGTATGATCAGAAGATTTGAAATATGATCCTTTATTCATAGGAATCATGCAATCCTTGACCAAATGTCTAGTCTCTCCATAATTATAACATATGATTTGGCCTCTCCCATGACCAAATCCTCTTCTGTGTCCTCGTCCTCTAAAATTTCCACCACTCTCAGTTGAGGGAATTGATGTTGCGGATACTAGTTTTAAGGATATTGGTTGTGAGTATATTGAACAGGTGGATATTAAAATTGAGTCCAATCAACATGCAATTGTTCATTATTCTTCATTAAATAAGTATCCATTGTTTTCTCATGTAGTAGCAGATATGCCCTGTAGTCACTCTCATTGTTCCCTACTAATGGACAAAACTTGTAGTATAAACTATCCAATTCACTTACAATATTTTGTAAGTACAAACACTCTTCTGAACAATGGCCTCTATCCTGGCATATTCTACACCAAGGAATCCCTTGTGTATTTATCGATCTTGATGCTCTCAATGTGACATAATTCATATATCTCAAGCAATTGTCTTTGCGGTGTCCCTCTGCTCTGCATTTGGTACTCCAGAGATCTTATTATACTTCCTTCCCTTTCTTAATATATTCAATTTGCAGTGTAAGTTTGTCTAGTTATGATTGGATTTGCATCATTCAGACACTAGTCTCTCCAACAAGTGAGGATTCCAATTTTATAGCTGGTTCGAGAGACTCTGTCTACAACACAATATTTTAATGCATTAGGAGGGTCCAGATGTGTGGAAATACTGCTGCAATAAACCAATCCTTTTTTTGAACATCCAACATATGGAAACTACTTTGTCCATCGACATCTTAAATATCTGGTCAAAATCCTAAACAAATTCCATAGGAAATTGCTTAATTTCTTTAATCTTTGTATTGCATTGTGACTCAGATTTGGGATTCCTGAATTCATGTATTAGTCCTCCTCGGATCTGATATATTTTTTTTTCTGTGGGAGTCCTATCAAACCCACATAGAACATCATGTACCAATACAATTCTCAACCCCTAAGGGTTGTGATCATTTGAGCCTTCTTGATGGCTTCATCTTGGACCTATCGCACGGTCCACATGGCTTCACATATAAACCAATTTTTCTCTGGGTCTTATAACCCATTTCCATTAAATATTGGTAGCTTAATATCGTGTGTGGCCATTATATTCATTCTAGGCACTGCTTGGCTGGTGGGAATCTATTGTACACTATTCCAACAACTATTGTTCCTTTTATTAACAAAACCACTGGGAGATGAGTTTCTATATATTACCTCCAAATATGTATGTGGAATAGTGGGTATGGTGTACTCACATCTTGGATCTGGATATTCTTCTTCTTCCTCTCTTTTAGGTATATGTTGGTATTCCTCTTCCTCGTCATAAGAACACTCACTAAAGTGCGACGTTGAATCATAGTCTTTCGTTCCATATTTACTAAAACTTCCTCTTCTAGTCGTATTCCTTCTCCTCTTTCCCAACCAAAATATTCTTCCACTCCTTAGACGCCCACTTTCTATTTCAGTTTCACAATCACCAAGAAACATCTCATCTTAATCTGCTCCATTTTCCTCAAATTTATCTTGCGACATATCCTACATATCTATATATAAATATTTATCCTTCAGTCTCCATTCTTAATATACATTTCTCGCATACAAGCATCTTGATCCAAACCTTTATTGACTTCAAATAACGACCTCTAGGAACTTGGAAAAAATTTCTTTTCACCTCATTGTACGATTATGTCATGTCGCCATCCATTTCAGTGATATATCCTTCCAAAATACTGTCAACCCAGAAATCAAACACCCTAGATATGGGTTCACTAACACTTTTCATCCCCTCAATCAGCTAAGGAATCCAATCTATCGATTTTCCTCCTTGAAATCTTCCCCACTGGGTCACTAGCCTCAATAACCGTTCATACAACAAAATAAGAAATTCACAAAAGAAAATATCCTGAATATTTATATAGAGGTATCTCTCCAACCACTCAGTTAGATTCAACCAAGATCATTCACTTTCTTTCCATGCAAATTCTATTTCCTTAGAATCCACCCAATCTTGAATTTTTGGATTCGTTAGGTACCACAACATATCCCCACTAAAATGGTTTATGGTTGCAACAAAAGAACCATTTGTTGTATTTCTCCTTCGAACAACTCAGGTTCAAATCCTTGGTCGTCAACAAATACCCAGATATCGACCCGACGGAGTAGGGCTTAGTTGGTAGCGCCTGTGAAAGAGGTACAGTCTCACCTGAGATATCCTTCTGGTTAACTACCAGAACTAGGTTTCTGAAATTAGGTGGGGTCTTCTTCTCTCGCTGAATATTATCACAATGCTCAACTGAAGATAGGGTTTAATTTTATTACTCCTTTTCTAGCCATTCAAGTTAACAAGTTATTAACTAGATGACACATCTTGCATCATTCAACATGAAGTCCATATCAAAGATTCATTCAATAAATGGTGAGACACATACATACATGATATTGTTCATAAATAGATGGGGTGTGACACATTCAGATCTACTTATTCACAACATGCATATATTTAACATAAACACATCAATTAAGATATACATAGATACTAGTTAACGTGGAAACCCATCCAAGAAAAACCACAACAGATCTCTTCATATGGCATGAGAAATATGTCAGCACCTTATGTCTGTGCACTAAGATTGTAGACTATTTTCTAAGTATTCTTTACAACTTATATAGACTTCTCTCCTCTCACGCTCTCTGGTTTTGGGTCTAAGTACTTCTTCTTTACTTCTCCTAACAATTGATTTGCACAAATCCTGAATCGATTCTCTTAGATAAAATAAATCTCTCTTATTCTTTTCTCAACCTACTAATGATCATCAAAAAAATCAACAACCAATGTCAATCCCGCACACAGCTTGGGTTCTCCCTTTTATAGGCTTCTACCTATCCTAATCAACCACCTCATTTTTGTTAGCCGATATGATTTCATTTCTATTCTCGTACATTCAGCTGCAACTGACGGTACTTACTATCGACCCAAAACACAATAATGCTTTATTACCAAAAGCATTCTTTATTATAGGTGTCTCCTTACCCACGATCAACTGAACTATCCTTTTCAACTGCTTGTCTGTTATTTTGTCCCAACTCCTTCAGCCATGGCTTCTCTTATCGTAGCTCCTCTTGCATCACATCTTCTCTTATGTCGCATCTTTTCTTTTGACCGCATTCTTTATCTTCCCAAACATAAGTCTGGATGAACTCTAGTTAACTTTTCCTAGGGCCAACCATGGGCTTAATTTTAGTAGGGATCTTACTGTACATTTTATTAACCCTTTTACTAAAATCAACCATAAATTCATTAATTTTTCTTTTAAGAGACCCAAATTTTGTGATATAGTACAAATAATATTTCTTGTCACCTCATATTTTCATGAAGGCTTATTCCAATGCATCAATTCAATCAAGTGAATTTGCGGGCTATTCATTGAACCATTTTCTAACTTCCCCATCTCGACTTGGAAGAAATACCCTCATCCAAACATCTTGATGCTCAATATTCTGAATTTCTACATAATTGTATTAGGAATTAACGTGTTCCTCTATAGTTGTCTCTCCCTTCTCATAGAACTCTGGAAGATATTTCAAATAGTCACATCCAAGTAAGCCGTTTAAAGGTTGTTCCAACACTAAAGGAGCATACCTAGCAGCCATGATGGAATCCATCCTATTTTGAGGTTGACCAGCCATTATGGATACTGTTTGAGTTTTTGTAGCAACCGACACCTTGAATTTCAGAGGAGGACAATATGTGAGGAAGAAGTGTATATGGATTGAGACTCAAGAACATAAATTTAAGGAATTGGAGATTAATATATGGAGGTTTAATATCTTCTTCCAAAAACTGTTCTACAACAAGGGGGTTAACAATTGTTTTGAATTCAGAAAGCCCCCCTTCACAAGGCAAATCCTGAGGAATTGATAAATTGGAAGGTAATGCTTCTTGCTTAATCCTTGTAGGTAACCGAGGAAATTTTTTTAAGGGTGTACCAAGAAATGTAACTTCTTCTTATTCCTCCAAATAAGAATAATGAAAATCCTAAGAAAAAGGGGTATATTCGTATGATATTTCAAGTTCAGGAGACTTTTGAAAACCTAAAATCCTAAAAGAGTCTGATTCATTTAAATATTTGGCTCGACTTAAGATTGTTGTAGAATCAAGTAAATCAAGAATTTATAATTATTGTACTTTGAACTTGATCTCTTATTCAAGTCGAAACACTTCAAATTCATGGGATAAAATTGAGGAAGATGGTTTTCTCTCTTCTCTAGCCAAAGGTAGCGATTCTCCTATTGAAAAAACTATATCTTCTCTCACAGTTGAGGTAGATACAATTGATATATTTACATATGTAGATGCATATCTTTGAAGAGATCTAAATTATTTGATGATTTCTTTAGGAACAAATTGAGTTGGAATTAGAGGATATGTTGGGTTTTCTCGAGTCACAGTATTCTTAGAAGCTAGAGTTTTACAATGAATTTACAAGGTGAAAATTGCAGTATTTATATGTATGTATTTTTTCACTTCAAACCAAATCTAATCATTGTCTCACACCCAACGAAAATAACTTTGTGTCTTCATTCGCTGGAAATGGCACTAGAAAATGTTATCCCTAAGGTCTATAATGGACTGCTATAAGTAATATGTAGGGAACTTAGGAAGATACATGGAATACATTTGGTCTTTTTTATATGGTTGGGTTAAAGTATAGTCTAGGGAAGGTCTATGTATAGTATGGGAACAATACAAATCACAAAATAAACTATGAACACATAGGTTCTAAATCATGAATGGAATGTATCACACAGTATAATAATAAAACTGAAGATATATACATAAAAGAAATAAGCTATAAATTTCATCCATCCATATCTCATCCAATATATAACAACGTTATAACTAGGATTTAAAACAAAACATAGAATAAATCACAAGAAATTAGAACACATTGTGTATATACCATTAGTTATGTAATTATGATTATGTAGCACATTCAATTTTGTAATCAATTCAATAGTTAGTCATCAATAGATAAATGGGCATAGAAAGTTTATAATTGATATGTAATTATAAGTTCATAGGAAATTGTATTGTATTTTTATAAAATTACATGACCGAGCTATGGAATCCCAAAAATTGAACCTCGTGTGCATCTTGAGATTTACAATATATCTATATCTATATCTATATAACATAGTCTATACACTTTCTTTGAGATTAAATAATCATCCACATTACTAAAATATAATCTTAAGTCATAGATTATTTGATTTAACCAAAATGATTATAAGATCTTATTTTAAAGGGACACCTCATTTAACTATAGATCGAGTCATTGAAATATTATCTCATACTAGATTTGTTAACATGAAACATCTAGAACAACTTGTTTAGACTTTATACAAATTTAGTAAATTAAAATTTTAGAATCTAAGCTATTTACAAGTGTTCCATGGTACTTCTTCATGTATATGCAAAATCCCAAGAACTTGCAAAAACTACATGAAAATCCTGACCTTATCTTCATCTAATCTCTAGTTGTCAATTATAATCTTGCATAGTGTCGTGAAGAATGTGCATGCCAATATCAGTCAAGATACCTAGCTTCTCACTGCGTTCCCAAATCTTCTTCCTTTGTTCCTTGCATTCATACTTCCAGTATCTTTTCTATTGGAGGAGCTTATCATTGACCTTCGTTAATTTCTGGGAAAACCTGCACACTTTGGTAAATTTGATCATTAATTTATCTCCCTTGTTACCAACTCTGTTCACCTTATCCTGTAATAGATGATTTTCTTGATTAAGTTGCCTAATCAAACCCTTGAATTTCTTCACTTTTTTTTCAATCTTTGATAAACTTAATTTGTATTAATTTGAAGCCCAGGGTAGACAAATTATTCTAGAACTGGAGTTGGTGTGGATGAGTCTTCATCTTATTTAAACTTTACATCAAATATAACATTTAGATCAAGTGTTTCACTTGTAATAGGTTCTATACGGGTTTCTTCTTCATCTTATTTAAAAATAATGGGAGTATCATGCTCTGGTTATGGAGAAAATGGAATAGCATTAATGGTATCTTCCATGAAAACTAAGAACTGTTTGACCCTTCTTTCCTTTTCTAGAGATGAACCTAATTCATCTCCACAAACTTATTCAAGACAAATTGTTTCTTTTCCTCTACTTGATACAAAATAATTATGCATTTGAACTAGTTTCTATATCTTAGACGTACCTTTTTCTTTTCTATGTTTCTTTACGTTATCACTTCGAGAAGACTCTAGGTCAATGGTTTCTTTATCCTTTAGAGAGGGATCAAACTTGGCCTTGAAATTCAACCTAAATTTGTTAGAGACCCTTTTGAGCGGCCCTCGAGGACAATAGATTTTAAGTTGACTCTATTTCCTTCTCCGATCCTTAACTAGAATTGTATCTCTAGTGAAATTGCGCTCATTTCCATGTGTTGGTGTACTGTCACTTCCCGCAATAGGCTAGTTTAGTGCCCCTTTTATTCTATGTCTCATCACTCTACCCTCATCTTTTTTATTGCTTCAGCTTATTCCAAACTAGGGGTTTTACATTTCTTCTATGATTAAAACTGTAAAAATCTATTGACACAATTATAAGGCCCTAACATGGCCTTTCATTTTCCCTCTACTTCATATTTTCTTTCCACTTTTGCACTGGGTTCAATGTAAGAACTACTAGCTTGGGAAAGATCACTTAATTTTGTAGATTTCATTTTTATATCAGAAGCTTTATGTGAGAATTTATTCTTAGTGGGATCTAGGATCTATAGAAATGTTCACAATCAAAGTATTTGACAAAATATACAAGAGAACAACAAAGAGGATGAAATAGTTGGAAATCACATGTGGATGGTGTCAATATTTAACCATTATGTTACAACACACCTTGTAGATGTGTATGATACATATTTATAGTACATTGGATAATATTTGTGATCGCTTGGAAGCCATGTGAATGCATACAAGTGTCAACATAGGATTTGACCCCTACAACCCCCTAGGTTGACCAATAGGCTCCCAAACCTAACCAAACAATCATGAATCCATGTGTGAACAGGTAAGAAGCATTCTCGTGTCATTAATGAGGGAAGGAAAGCATGGGAGAGCACATGGGTGAATGGGAGAGTCCCTTGGAGCCAAATAAATGACCAAGGAGACAACAAAACAACCACATTCACACACTAGTACCCCTAGTCAAATATGGAAGTGGTTTTCAATTAATGCAAGAATCTAGATGACAGAATGATCAGCCTGGAGGGCCTCAACTATAAATTAATGAGCCAACATCACCTATTTGACCAATATTGATCAATATAACCTAAGTTAGACCATAGATCATAAGCATAAGGAAAATGATTATGTATCCTAGGTAGATCATCATGGTACTAAGGTATATTATTTCTCCAACACCCCCCTCTCCTTAATCCTAACTTAGTACAACTTATTCAAAATGATTTATTAAGGCCTTGGAAACTAATTCACAAGTCACCTTTTGCAACAAAATTTTATTGATCCATGTAACAGAGGTAAGGAGGAAAACCTCATAGGACAAAAACTCCCATAAAAAATTGACATGACAGAGATGAAAAAAATTTGTATACACTCCAAACTATCTGAGTATTTATGGAGAAATCTTCTTCTTGGGAAGAAGTGGAATGTGCTCAACCAACTCATGAATATGTATGGCTGCATGATGAATCCTTGAACCATGTTGAACAACTAAAATGCACTGATAGGAGAGTGAAAGGTTCTCTTCAGACTTGAACTTCGAACCAACTAGGGTTCCATGTCCAAAAGAGACTTGAAGTGCTTTAGAATAGGTGACCCTAGGTGAATCATAAGAATCTTGAAGCATAAAATTTGAAAGAAGGTTGTAATCAACTTCAAGAAGCTGTGCCATTGTGATGGAATATGATTCTCCATATTCAGATGAACTTGAAGGAACTCTACTAATCATGGTGGAGGAACACATAGGAACCAAAAGAGTGTGAAGCAATGAGATATATTCACTTAATTTCCAAACTTCTCCTTGACCATCTTTCAAACCAATAATCTCGTATGAAGAAAACACATCTTCTAGAGAAGGCTCACTATGATCACCAACTAGCAATACATCTTCAACATTCGTAATAGAATACACAGAGGAGAAACACATAGAATTGAAAGATAACTATTCAATAATAGTGATGGCAACAACTCGTATGCTATATTCATGAAAAGTAGCTTCTTGAAAAATAGAGAAAGACACAGAGGAACAAACTTGAGTTGGATCATTTGTTGAATCTTTGTCTACTTCTTCTTCTTCATTTCAAACAACTTCTTGAGAAATGCATGAGGAAAAGATAATTGGAGGGAGAACACATAAGGAGGTTCCCATTCGCTTGCTCTCCATATAGCCGAAATCTTGTTTCTACATGCCAAGAGATTCATCTATATTTCTCCAAAGATTGAATGGGTACTCAACAGAATCAAGAATATAGTGCATCGTAGGACATATAGAGATACACATAGTTCCATAGGCTCTATCACAATAATTAATCCAATCACACTTCTCTTCATAGGACTCTGGCTCGCTCACAGCACCAATGAAGACATCATAGAGACATTGCCTCTTGAGATATGCACACATTTTAACTTTCCAATCATAATAGTTGAATGGATAAAGGAGAGGAACTTCTTTCGAATCTATGAATTTGTTGTAGGAACCTACAATGAAAAAAACTTAGATTTTTTGGAAATATGCCCTAAACAGCAACTCAAACCTCTCTAGATTTATTTGAAACTCAAACTATCTCTAGTACCATGTGAAAATTCCCTCTTAGTGAGATCTAGGAGCTAGAGCAATGTTCATAATCAAAGTGTTTGACAAAATATCAAGAGATCAACAAAGAGACTCGAATAGCTAGAATAACACATGTGAATGGTGCCAATATCTAACCATTATATTACAACACACATTGTATATGTGTATGATACATATTTATAGTACATTGAAGAATATTCGTGTGCCCTTGGAGGCCATGTGAATGCATGCAAGTGTCAATATAGGCTTTGACCGCTAACCCCCCTAGGTTGCCCAATAGGCTCCAAAACCTAACCAAAAAGTCACAAATACATGTTTTAAAATGTGTGAGCATGTGTGAACATATAAGAATCATTTTGGGTTCATTAATGACGGAAGTAAGGCATGGCAGAGTGCATGGGTGAGTGGGAGAGTCCATAGGAGCCAAACAAATGACCAAGGAGACCACAAAACAACCACATTCACACACTACTTCCCCTAGACAAAGCTGGAAGTGGTTATGAATTAATGTAGGTACCTGGATGACATAATAATCAAATTGGAGTGCCTCAACTATCAATTAATGAGCCAGAAGCACCTATTTGACCAATATTGATCAATATAATCTAAGCTATACCATAAAACATAAGCACAAGGAAAATGATTATGTATCCTAGGTATATCATCATGGTACTAAGGTAGATTACTTCTCCAACACTTCAAAAGTTTTAGGAGGGGTTGGTAGGGTTTTTGGGGCTAAGATTTCAAAAGACAATAAAAATTGTTCCCAACCATGATTGAACTTACACAAATTTCACAAAATTATTAGCTTAATCAAGGCTTGGTGGTAAATTCTACGTTCACTATTTGAGCATTTTTGTGGCCTAGAGACCATTTTTGATAGACTTTTACGAAAGTAAAACAATAATTTCATAAGGAAAATGCCATTTAGATGCAAAAGGAAACACATGTGTATAGTTGCATAGTAGCATACCTCTCTTGCTCAGTTATGTACATTTGTAAAAGTTTGAGTAGATTTCTATACTCTAATTTCAACCAAGTTCTCAGTATATCTATACTCTAGTCAGGATTTTGATGAGTTGCCAACAAAAATTGGTTTCATTCTGGTGCGCTAACCCGTTGCAACTAGAACCAACGTTCTCCCTCTTGTGGCAGTTCACATGTGATCTCAATAGAATTCTTCGACATTATAAAAGTGAGATACTTGTTTGTTAAATTATTTCCATCAAAACTTTGAGCAAATGCATGAGAAATAGGAGTGAAATTCCCATGTAATTTCTAACAATAGTGAAACCATCAAACCTTTTTTGAAATTTTTGCCAAATTTAGGGTATGCCTCAAGGACCTCAGAGCCCATACGTTTGTATCTAACTAGCTACCCACTTCATTTGGATGTCATTTTGGTGTATAGAAATATAAAGAAATGTTTCGCAGATGGATGAGATATTTTTCAGGGTGTATATTAACACAAGTAAGGAATATATAA
The DNA here is from genome assembly GCA_001517045.1 of Pseudotsuga menziesii. Lineage (NCBI taxonomy): Eukaryota > Viridiplantae > Streptophyta > Pinopsida > Pinales > Pinaceae > Pseudotsuga > Pseudotsuga menziesii. The sequence continues at coordinate 124,561 of LPNX010128069.1, forward strand.
CCTAAATATCAATCCACTGAGTTGTATGACTAATCATGTTACTTAGAGGACGTAGGTATCATCGTAGCTATGGTAGATTCATTTAAAGTGAAACCCAAATGTCTTCATGATTTCCCATAATGTCCACATCCCCACTATTGAAATTTGATGTGACTGAATGTAGACAAAGTAATAATTTTTTTTCAGTTTTGTAGTACTGCTTAATTAATTTTGCAATGCGACCCATGAACAATTTTGCAGTGCAACTGCATAACCTTTCTACAACATAGTTTCATAACAAATCCATAGTGTCACTATCTAAAATACTTCTATCCTAAAAATTGGTTCCCCTCTACATGTTGAAGCACGAGCACAAATAGCACCCGCAAAACTAATAGGATAACAAACCATGTAAACTTTGTTTGAACTTAACATGACAAACTCACTATCAAACTAAAAACAAAAAGAAATACAAGAGGAATAAAAATTGATGTAGAAGAACTTCAAGGATAAAGATTTGTCTTGAATAAAAAAAATTGAGAGAACTTTAAGATAAATTTAAACACTTAGGGTCTCAAGTTTATTAAAGTAGACAACCATAGGTACAAACCTTGGTACTAACAATGTATCTATTACAATGTGATCACCTATTACATTGGATATCAAAATATGTTCATGCGAGTTTTTATAGAAAAATAACTTCTGTAAGAATTTATGTTTTTAAGAATTTATATTTCTATGTTTTTAAATTGATGATTAGTATATGGATTTTTTTTTTTTGCAATATTTAGATGTGTAATATGATGCAATCATTATATCCAAATTTAATCATTAAAACGTAAATATTTTTATAAAAATGATTTTTTTTATGATTAATTAATTAAAAAATTTAAATAATAGATTCTTAATATATAT